>OX578282.1:4693690-4995004 GCA_951217055.1 Gerris lacustris
AGACTCTGCCATTTTCATTAGTTTCTTATACTTTGTATCCTAAAGCACAACTTTATTTTTTATAAAAAAAAATCACAGGGAAGTATACTAGCGTCCAAGTACTATTTAGGGTTTCGTTGATGATTAAGAATTTGATGCATTATATAATTATGAATTTTTTTCGACTTCAGAGATCCCTGGTTCGATCCCCCGGGGGGTCACTATGTTTTTTTATCGATAATAACGACAAGTTAATTTTTTTATTTTTTCAGGAAATTTTCATCGCCCCTCAATAAGGTATTAGGATGAATATAGTGGTCGGGGGGGGGGGGGGATTTATTGGGTATATTTCAAATCATTAAAAATGTAAAGGATGCAAAATTTAAAAGAGCATATTTATATTTGTAACCTACTATTAAGCAGCTTTCATTTGATACCTCACGGTTCGGGTAATACGAACAAAGGAGCGACGGGCAGACGGCCACATCACCCGCCGGCAGACGGCCACATCACCCGCCATAAGGATTTCGAGAGTATCTACAAAACTCTAAAAGTCAATTAAATAATTATGAATTTTAATTTTTTTCATACTCACAATGCTATACTTGCTGCTTTGATTAACTAATTTTAATATAGTAGTGCAGGGGTGCCCAACCTAACGGCCGAACCGATTTTGTGTGGCCCGCTGTGTTGCTATAAAAACGAAGAATTTACAAACATTCAGAGAATCTAAAATATATTAATTTCCTAATGCCGAACAGCCCAGCTGATTTTGCCCAGCAACATTGGAGAATGGGGAAAACAGAGATCTGTTGCCATTCTACAGCGCCTTGTCCAATGAAGATTTCAAAAACTAAAAAAATGTTTGCTCGTACCATGTTCTCAGTGTTTGCCTCGACCCATATTTGCGAACAAACATTTTCAAAAATGATTTACATTAAATCAAAATTCCTGTCTTCCCTCACAGATGAACACTTCAAATCGTTATTAATGATTGGTACAACCATGTTTGAGCCTAAGTGGAAAGACATTTTAAGTACAAGTGCAAAGCAGTTTCAACCATCTCACTGAAGCTAAGTTACATACAAACTTGATATTTTGTTTAATAACTTTGTAAAATGAAAGACTATAAATTTTTTGTAATTCATAGTGCTTATTGTTGTACTTTTATACTTGTATGGTTAATTACAATCATTTTAATATATATTTGAGTGTTTTATTTTCTGCAAAGTAAAACTAGGCTAATAGTAACAGAAAAATACTTTATTAACATGGTGTTTTAGCTAAAACCAAAACGGAAAATTAACCTTCTAGGAAGGAAAAAACGTGTTTTATGAGGGTAAAAATGCTACAATTTTCTGGGGGACCCCCCCCCCCCAATACACCACCGGCCCCGGCCCGCCTTCCCTTTGAATGTTGACAATGTGGCCCTTGATTAAAAAAGGTTTGGCACCCCTGTAGTAGTGTATAACTCTGTTATTTATTGATACTAGCCTTTACGGGGCTCATGCTGGGAATCGGTGGCTAGGTATCCTACGAATACTTTCTCATATACGAATACATAATTACATGGTCCAGAATATTTCATTTTTCATAGTTACATTTATTAATTATTATTAATCTTATCAAAATTTACCATAAAAAAAATAACTTTTCCAGCGGGGAATCGAACCCACCGTCCAAAAGTTATTTTTTCCCGGGAAAACAACTTATATGATTAGATACACATTTAAATGGACTACATTTTAGAATTTCTTATTCGAAATCGTCGGAACCGTTTATTAAATAAAAAAAAAAAAAAGAAATCACTTTGTGAACAACGTCAGACCGAAATAAGCTATTTTCAACATTATTTAAGAATGAGTTCTTCAAACTTCGATGAATTGTTAGGTAAGTCCTGAATGTGTTTAGTAAGTGTAAGTATATTATGAATAGTTAATATTATATATAGTTATTATTTATTTTATTTTCTACTTTAGGTTTGGTTTCACCTTATATAAGAAAACAAGACATCGTAAAGCGAGACTCTATTTCAGCTGAGGAAAGATTAGATGGACGGGAATAGCAGCTCAAACCTCAGGTTATATTATTCCAAGAAAATTCCACACAATATGTAAAGTTTTAAGGTAATATTTAAAAGTAAACGCTTACATACATTTTTACTTATTTTATTGTTTTACAAGAAGGAATAATGTATATGAACAGTCGGTAATCATAATGGAACTGTATAAAATCTTCATGAACTGCATTATAATACATATTTTTAGTAAATATCTTCTTAAATTTAGAATATTTCTTTTAATGTCTTTAATCGTGGGGTATATCATTAACACTTTCTATATTTAAAAAAAAAACTAAAACTTTATACGCTTCACGTTTAAGGTTTTTTTGTTTAAATAAAGTTTTATCTCTAATTTTAAATAAAACATGGTCTTTTTTGAAATGTATAAACAATCAATTCTGACAAAAATTCTTTTGACCACTCTTCATGTTTACAGACAAATAAAAATATAGACTAGGTAGGGAATACATCTCGAATAGTATTATTGAAAAATATATTTTTAAAAAGGTACAATAGAAAATGTTTTAGGCGTCGCTTTCGACTTCTCGATCACTGGAGTCATTTCAATAATAAATAAAATGCCTCTAGTTACATTTAGTTCGTTGAATAACTTCATCTGAAAAAATATCTAATAACAAAAAGTAAACAGTATCTCTACAAGTTCTTTCATTTGATACACATTAGGGGCATGATACTTCATAAGCTACTTGTAAGATGCTCGGAAGTTTGGAGATGTGGTGGGTAATATAGTACAGAATAAATAAGTAAATTAATATCGCAGTGTTTTAAGTAATAAAACAGCCGATCGCAGTGTTTTAAGTAATTAAACAGCTGATCGCAGTGTTTTAAGTAACATAACAGCTGATCGCAGTGTTTTAAGTAATTAAATAGCTAATCGCTGTGTTTCAAGTAATAAAACAGCTTTTTTTTTTTTTTTTTTTTTTTAATATTTAGCATCCAGGGACATTACCCCGATAGCCATTGATAAAGAAAGTGAAGTATTGCTGATACGTAGACCAGCTTTTTGTATTATTTAAAATTGTAATGATATTTGTAAACTCCAAAGTTATCTGAGGATGGTTAAAGGTTGGACAGGAGAATATATGAGTTATGGTTTCTGGTATGTTAACAGTGCAGTAACGGCAATATGCAGAGGGGCTTAAGCCTATCTTATGAAGAAGTACTCTGGTAGGTAGATGGCCAATCTTTAAAGCAGATATAAACGATTGTACTCTTCTTGGGCATTCTTTATAAACATTTAAGTCTGTTGGCTGATGTTGAATGGAATGGAATGCTCTTGCAGTGGATCCATTAGCCCAGTCGTTAATCCATTTCTCTGTACACCAGAGCCCTATTTTACTAGCAATGTAAGAGAGGGAATATTTATCATGCGGGATATAATAAAACAGCTGATCGCAGTGTTTTTAAGTAATAAAACAGCTGATCACAGTGGTTTAAGATAATTAAAACAGCTGATCGCAGTGTTATATATAAAAAAAAAACAGCTAATCGCACAGATTAAGTAATAAAACGGCTGATCGAAGTGATTTGAGTAATAAAACAGCTGATCTCAGTGTTTTAAGGAAATAAAACAGCTGATCAAAGTGTTTTTAATAATTAAACAGCTGATCGCAGTGTTTTAAGTAACATAACAGCTGATCGCAGTGTTTTAAGTAATTAAATAGCTAATCGCTGTGTTTCAAGTAATAAAACAGCTGATCGTAGTGTTTTTAAGTAATAAAACAGCTGATCACAGTGGTTTAAGATAATTAAAACAGCTGATCGCAGTGTTATATATATAAAAAAAACAGCTAATCGCACAGATTAAGTAATAAAACAGCTGATCTCAGTGTTTTAAGGAAATAAAACAGCTGATCAAAGTGTTTTTAATAATGAAACAGCTGATCGCCTCGTTTTAAGCAGGCCCGGACTGGGTCCTCCAAAAAGGCGCACACCTTGGCTTGCCAAAAGGCGCATATTGGGGCGTGGTGGTTTGGGAGGGAGGGGGGGGGGGGGCTCATATTTATTAAATTTTGTCTTTCAAAAACTCGTTTTTATAACTTTTTGCATTGGAAAATGCAGCCTGTATGAACTAACGATATTAATTACATATGAGACATTATTTATATGTCCATGCTAACTTGCAAATTGAAGTTTTACAGAGAGGTATGTAACTAAAATCTACAGAGTATTAAAAATAGATAGGAAAATAAAACAGATTAAACTAAAAAATAAGATGGTTGCGCGTGAAGTCTTACATCGAAAGGGTTTCGTTTGTATTCTGAACATGAAATTATTTATCGATAGAATTAAAAAAAATAAATAAATAAGGGGTCTGTGGTTCGATCCCCAAGGGTTCACAATGTTTTTTATCGGTAATAACGACAAGTTGCCATGGTTTTAAACCGATTTTAAAAAAAAAAGTAAACATTTTTTTTTTCAATAAATGGCAATTATATAACGACGAGGTAATTTAAATTTTATATATATTTGTAATCTACTCTTCACCTTTTATTAGATATCCCACCCAAAATTTTAAAGCAATATTTTTTTTTTTGAGTGACATGAATTATTCGCCATTTTGGATTCCCAGATTCCCAGTTATCAGATCAAATTGCTATTCTTATTTTTTCTATAGCCCAACAGACCGCACATTTTTAATATTTTTTCACATTTTTGGACACACAAAATTTATACTATAATAAATTTATAAAATAAATATATTTTATTAAGCTATAGTCTGATAAATTCATGCAGTTACCTTTTCAATTGAATTCTTCAGTAAAACAATTAAATGTTACACTCAAAATAACTAAAATATTCAATATGAAATAAAAATAGCACAACTTTTTAGTTTCAACCACCTTGCACGAGAGCTATAACAGTACAGATCTAAGCTAAGATATTTTCATTTGATTAGGAGATAACAATTCAAAAATGAAGGGAAGGGCAGAAAAGATAACTACAAAGGAAGGTAAAATTTCCTAGATAAGAAAGAAAAGAGTTAGAATCTAAGTTAAACCGCGATCTCCCTACCAGTCCAAAATGAAGAAGGGAGAATCGGTTATCTCTATTCGGATATACTTATACTTACGCACGCATATAATTATATAGGTATTGATACCTAACTTGGAAACCAAACTGAGCTCTAAACCATACCGTTTCATAACGAATTAAACTCTTATTTGTTTTATCTCTCATATTTATTTTTATCTCCCAAAAATAATTTTTTTTTTATTGAACTTTTTTTTTTTTATTTTGTTGAAGGCGTTGATCATGATTTTCTAAAAGGCGCACCGGCCCGACGGCCGGCGGGCCAGTCCGGGCCTGGTTTTAAGTACTAAATCAGCTGATCGCAGTGTTTTAGGTAATAAAACAGCTGATCGCAGTGATTTAAGTTATAAAACAGCTGTCCGCAGTTTTTTAAGTGATAAAACAGCTGATCGTAGTGTTTTAAATAATAAAACAGCTGGTCATAGAATTTATTAAGAATAAAACTTCCATTAAACTGAAATAATCAGTAAATATAATCATATGATAGTTTAAGCAACAAGAACCCCTTGCCTGCTATTTAAATAACAGTCAATTTTACCTAATTTGTTTTGTATACTAATCAGCTGATCCCGATTTATGAAGTTCTATTTTTGTTTTTCTTATTAAATTAAATAGTATTATGTATTTCTATTCTTCTAACCTTTATAGATCGTGTTTTTTATGTTTAAGAAAATGTATTCATTCAAATACAGTAAATCAGGAACATCAAGAAGCTTGATTGTGTGAAAGAGTAATAAGATAAAATTTTACTCAATTAATATAAAACAGCTGATCGCAGTGTTATAAGTAATAATGCAGCTGATCGCAGTGATTTAAGTAATAAAACAGCTGATCACAGTGTTATAGGTGTTTGATTAAAAAAAAAAAAATAGTTTATTAATTTTTATTTTATCAATTAGTACTCAGATCAATTAGTAATCAGTTAAAGGATTGAATACGTTTGGTATATCTTTGACGTTGATTTACGTAATTTTCATTTTGCTTTGTGAAATTGAAGAGCGTAGAACGATGTACACAGCAGGGCGCTCAGAAAGCGAATGAAAGGGAAGAGACGAGAAACGAGAAGAATAGGTTAGATGCAGGAGAGGGGATGGATAGGGTTTAGAGTGGGGGGATATAGGGAACAGAGCGCAAACTCATGACCTCAAGCGAAGAGAGAGACAGAGAACCTCTACAGCTGTACAAGGTAAATAATCAATAAGAGAAAGTGAGTTAGACTCTAATCAGCTGATCCTTCTACTCAACGTGTCGGAAAGAGTTAGAACATATTAACGACTTTGTGAGACTGACTGCTTTATAAAACGTGAGTAAAAGCGATGGAAAGATATAAGAGCAACAGCTGACTCAATGATATATAAAGATCAATGCCTGCTTTTCATTAAGAGGGTTCCAAGGGGGGGCCTTATTTCTTTTTTTTATTTTTCAAAGACAATTTTTAACACCCCGAGTTTCTAATCATTCTAAAACTTTAAAAAAAAATCTTTAAGAGTGGTAGAACAACGAGAAAAAAAACATGTAGAAAAGATGCAGCAAGGCAAATAACAAAAGAATCTTAATTCCAGGATTCCAGGAATAAGTTAAATCAACAATTTTATAAAACAAGGTGGAATGATTTTAAAAAAATATTTACAACAGAACAAAACCATTGAATGTAATTTATATTAAAAAAAAAAAAAAATAATAATAATAATAATAGATAGATACATAAACTAATGAATGGTTACCTACATTTTTACAATAAATTATAAACGAGATATACAATAATAATTTTAATATTTAATTTTAAGAGGTATACAATATATATAAAATTAAGTTACATGATTTAATTATCTTTTACAAATCTGTATAACACCGAAGTAAAATTTATAATTATATAAAAACGTTATAATCTTAAAAAATATTATATATATTACTAACTACTACACACACAAAAACTAATACATAAAAATTAAATAATGTTTGCTTGGCACTTCTTAAGATTGTTACTCCCTCTTATAAGAAAAACTTAGGGAAGTAACAATCTAAAGAAGGTGTTCGGAATTTTCTTCTTTAGACTGTTACTCCCCTTATAAAACAGAAGTGTGATATTCCTTTGTCTTAAAGTACATTGGATTAAACATCCTTTTGTCTTAATAATTATTTAGCCAGTCATTTATATTAAAAATATTAAAAATAAACGAAGGGGAGTATCAATCTAAAGAAGTACTGTTTGATCTTAAATTAATATTGGTATGTGAATAAAATATAAATACTTTTTTTTTTTTTTTTTTTTTTTTTTTAAATCAAATTATAATTACTATTTATAAAGGGAGACAGACAAAGAAAAATAGACTTCAGCGCCGGGACTCCAACCACGGACCTCCCCCTCATATCCAGTGTGCAGGAGCTCTAACCAATTAAGCTACACTGAAGAATACTTTCCTCTGACGATATCGATACCTAATCCCGAATCAAGCTTTAAATTGTTTCTACAAGTCTTAGAAGTCAACAAACGACAATAGAACAAGACTGAGAAATACGCTTGTAATTATAAAGTACTCAATTAGTACCTGTACTTAGTACAATCAATTAGAAATTCAATTTTTACAAGTTATTGGTAGTATTCATACTACGGAACGTTTAAATTTTAATTTAAATCAAATTATAATTACTATTTATAAGTGAAGTCTATTTTTCTCTGTCTGTCTCCCTTTATTTTTTAACTTACGTTAACATTTTTTAAAACACTTTTTTGTACTCAAAAGACATTTAAAAGTTAAAAGTAAAAACTCGTTATTTTATAGAGTTAATTCAATTTTATAAAATATCTGATGTCACATTATAGTCCGAGCTAATCGGAAATAACAAATCTCTTTTTGATAGTTATTTTGACCTATTGATAAATAAATTTAGTACTTTTTACGATATTTTATTATATTTGCATAAATTTATATATATATATATGTATTATATTTGTTTAATTTATATCCTATATAAGTAGATTACTAGTATAAACTAAAATTGTACAGAATTTATTGGATATCTCACTTTCATGAGAGTTAAATTGCTATATATATATACTACTTGAATAAATATTTTAAATAAATATATTTTTCTGTATTTATTTAAAGAGTTATGTTTCAGGGTGGAGTGGGGGTTGGGAGGGGGGGGGGGGGAGACCCTACCTTGCCGCCCCCCCCCCCCCCCCCCCCCCCGTGTAACCGCTATTGATTTGGCCACCCTTCACAGGTTATGCAATAAAATATGTTTAAAGGCATGATAAAAACTAGCAAAGAATAACACTTTCATACAACGTAACCCTTTAAATAAACCTTTTATGAAACAAAACAATAATAATACATAACACAATATAAACAAATGTTACATAACCGAGATGAAAATTAATGTAGGCATTTTTAGCGAATTTCCATTGGAATAAATTCGCTAATAGAGCCACTGGCATGGCGGGAGTTTGAGCCGGGATTGTGGCCAAAATACGTTTCATGGGGGGTCCCTGATCACGAAAATATAGGTTTTACAAAACTTTATATATATATATATATATATATATATATATATATATATATATATATATATATATATATATATATATATATATATATATATATATATATATATATATAGGTATATGTATTTCTAGCGGATTTCTTGTAAGCACGATAGCCCTCGAACGAATTGACGTATCAAAATAAAACTTGCACCGAAAAATCAAGCTCGTTGAGATGAGGATCCCTATTGAAAATGGGATCTTTATGACGTCATTAACCCCTCCTGATGAGTCAGCAAAGATTAAAAAAAATACAAAAAATCAAGTGAGGTATCGCTTCTTATGTTTTTTAGGGCCCTGAATCCAAAAAATGAGTTACCATAGCGATTCAAATAATAATTTTATAATAATAATAATAATAGTAATAACAACAATTTCTTGCGGATTTTTTGTAAGCACGACAGCTCTCGAACGAATTGACGTATCAAAATATAACTTGCACCAAAAAATCAAGCTCGTTGAGATGAGGATCCCTATTGAAAATGAGATATTTATGACGTCATTAACCCCTCCTGATGAGTCAGCAAAGATTAAAAAAAATACAAAAAATCAAGTGAGGTATCGCTTCTTATGTTTTTTAGGGCCCTGAATCCAAAAAATGAGTTACCATAGCGATTCAAATAATAATTTTATAATAATAATAATAATAGTAATAACAACAATTTCTTTGAGTCACCAATGATTTAAAATAATCCTACCGCGGGGTTCCGCAAGCCGAGCAAATTTCCATTGGAAATTTGTAGTTTAATGTTGTGCAGTTAAAACTTCTTTTAAACTACTACGATTATGTTTAACTGAACAATATTCTAAAAACCCTAATCCAACTAAAATAATTATTTTAAATGATCGTAACTTAAAATAACACACACAATGGTAGTAGTTATGAAGGAAGTTTAAACTGCACAACATTGAACTACAAATTTCCTATGGAAATTAGCTTGGCTTGCGGAAACCCGCGGTAGGATTTTTATGTTCATAACTCATAACTATCTGTTTTGTAGAACATCATAATAGCTTGATTAGTCTAATTCATGCACAAAGATCAGTTTTGATTTATTCTAAGAATATATTATATATGTAAAACAAAAAAAATAAAGAATAATAATTCTGTCCTATACTAATTGAAACTTCAGTACTTTTTTTTTCATTCGTCATTTTATAACTTTCAAATTTAAGTGTTCGTAATTATTTGGTCCAGTGTTCTCCATTTGCTATAGTTGTTTTGGAGTTTAGTGGTTACATTTAAATATTATTGAACAATTCATCAAATTAACCATAAAAAATAATTCCTCCACGACAGATACTGAACCTAACCTCTTGATATTTGCAATTACAGCTATTTTTATAGGGAATAGATTTTTCCCGAGAAATATAGAGATTCGTTGCCAAATGGACTATATTTTAGATTTTGCTTCCGAGCTTACTGTAAGTAACGGAAGCTATGTGATCGTTCTGAAGAACGAAAATATTTTATGTCTCCGATTTCATAAATTCCAAGACAGAAATCCGTTTCAGACATCAGGGAACATTATTGGTTCCGTGTCTGTCTGTCAGTCTGTCATTCAATTTCTACGAGCAAACATATCTTATAAACTACAAGTCCTATTTTAATGAAATTTGGATGGTAGGTCATAATTAGCTCATTGATGGTTCCATATAAGTTTGAACCTTCTGCGCCCATTTGTTTCTATTCAACATGCCCACAAACATACATATAGCTTCAAAAGTACTCATTTGAGTTTTATGAAATTTTGTCGAAAGCAGCCTGGAGATAGCCCTAGAACTTAGACAATAATAGGTTGAAAATCATTAATGTATACGAAATAGGACTCTAGGAAGCTATGTGCCACACTAATTGGCCGACTATATTTTTGCGACAAAACAAGTCATGTTTTTTTTTCCTATATTATCATAAGCCAATAATACGCAGATTTCTTTGAAAATTCGCTCATTAAGTCATGGTGCATGACTGAACTTTTTTTGTTTTTTTCAGGAAGGTTTTTCTGTGTTGCATATATTTAGCCACTGTGGATAGGATAATTTTTTTTTAGCGATAATTAAAAACAACAACAGTGGACTTGGCAGTCACTACTTAACATTTGTGTGAAGTTGCAGAACGAGCATCTTAATTCTCCATCCAACCCATTGTCATTGATTGTCCAATCCGCTAATAACTTTTGTGTGCAATAATTAATTCCTTCTTTGTAACAGCGAACTGACCCAATATCCACGTTTTCTTCTCATTTGGGACTTGACGAAATGATAAACAAACAACAACTTATTACAATTAAAATGATTTAAATTAAATTCCACATAACCATTTCTTTTATCATGAAATAATAAAATTATCAACAAATGCAAAGAGAGCAATGCATAAAATCAACTGTTTCTTGAACTTAAGTTTCACTTCTAATGCCTGAGAGTCTCACACATTTTTTTTTTTTTTTTTTTTAAATTTATATTTTTTTATTTACAACAAAACGGTTTTAAATCTCCCTCTACTGTGGTGTAAATCCGCTTTTAAAACTTCGATGTAATAAATATACTTTATTGTAGTTCAACCATAAACCAATTAAGTTTATTCTTCAAGATCTTATTCAGGACATTAAGAAAAAAAAATATATCTTAGTTACAATACCTTGAACACATTTTTTTTATATTCATAATAAGGCACTCCTTTTGATTTAAGACAAGAGATAAAAAAAATTAAATATCATTGTTATAAAAGAGCGCTCTACATACGGGAACATAAGATCCATCTCTTTACGCTTTGGTAAAGAGATGTAAAGAAAAGAACGACCGAGAAGAGAAAGCGTTTTATGTTTCAGGGTGGAGCAGAACCGAGAGAACAAGAACGAGAACGGACAAGGAGTGAAGAGGGAGACCTGGGGAACGGAAAGCGAACAGAAACACTAGATCCTCTCTATTCAACACCCTCGAGCTAGAACACTAGACTCTAAATATCACCTGATAATATTAAAACTATAAACTTAAAAGTACAAGAGAAACAAGTGCGACAAACTACACTAGAATAACAATATCTCCAAACAAAATTTAATCTTCTTCAGTATTATATAAAGCTGAGCTTACATAGTGCATCATGTGCTTTGAAATTTAATATTAATACGAAAAATGTTATATGAAGTTGTATTAAGCTTTTAGCAACAATAACTGAAAAATATAAACCAAGATTACATTTTACAAGGTATGAAGATGCAATCAATTTATTAATATTTTTTAAGCTTTACATTTTGCGTACATAATTACTCTTACTATAGTTATATAAGCTACATACTACATACAATTCAGAAGACTGTTTCGCTCGAACGTAGAAATCTCTAAGAAAATGAAATTGTGGCAGAGTGTTGTCAAACCTGTCCTGTTATATGGCTGTGAAACGTGGATACTAACCAATAAACAAACACCTGGATAAATTAAGAGTTGCTATACATTATAACACCATTAATAACACCGATCCAGAATGAATAAACCCAAACAACGTGACACCAAATTCCATTATAATTTGAAAACCACTATTTTTTTTCTCTCTCTCTTTTTTTAACGTTTCAAGTTTAAATTTCCTCCACTTTTACTAAACCAATTTTGTCTGGCCAACAAATTCGGAGGTGTTTTGGGCGTGTTTTAGTGTCAAATTTAGAATCTCGCGTTCAAACCATTCGAAAGTTATCGCGGGAAATGCGTGTGGATTGCTGGTTTGTAACCCTCCTCTAGCTTCCCCGTTTTGCCTCAATCGCACGTTTTTTCGCGTTCTAACTTAAATTTCTCTACCAATTTGTAACGGAATCATGAAGTGGAGTATATGGTTGGAAAGCTTATTAAAAGGGAAAGTTTTGGTGAAATTTGCCAGGCTAAGGCTAAAGAATTGGTTTTGCTTCAAACACAAATAACATTTTCCGAATTTTAGAAACTTAATTTTCTTTCCAATTTCGATTGTATACAAATGATTAGAAATGTATTTAGAAACTTGTAAGGTTTGCATTCAATGTAAGGTTTCAATGGTTGTTTCAAATTTGCTTTAGGACCAACAGTTTGGGAGATATGACCATTTTTATGAAGAAAACTCGTGTTTTACAGAAAAACCGAAATAACTTTCTTATACCTGAGAATCGGGACAGGGGTCAAGAGGATATTTTTTCTTGCTTTTGGGGTGTAGAATCACCTCCCGAAGTTTGTAACATTTATCGTGAAACACCCTGTATACCTATACCTATATCTATAAATGTGCTCATATGATTTATGAAATTTGGATGGTTTGTCAAAATGGGGAATGATTGTTATTGGCCGTAGATAGTGCCAGATTAATTTCATGATTGGGTACATTAAATATTGCTAAATTGATGCTTGCATTTCTGTAATAAAACCAAACAATTTTGACGGATTTAAAAAAAGGGGGGGGGGGATTAAGTAAAGTAACTAATAGTCCAGGAGATACCCTGAAAAACATTGTCTGACTAACATCAAGCTAGAATTTTGTGTGCAAGTAAACCTTTTATGTGCCTTTTAAGAATATATGGTCAGCTAAGTTCGTCTTCGGGACATAGCTTGGCAATAGACGCATTTAAAAAAATAAAAAAATAAAAAAATTGGTGGAGAGTGGCCATGTCCCACCAATTTTGGTAGACAATGTGATTTTCATGATCCTGGGTACAAAATTAGTTAGTAGACCGAAAATCAAGTTTATGTTAATTTTTCCCTTGTAATAATATAACCACTTTGAATTGGAAAAAATATTTGACTAACTAACCTATCGAGGGACAAACTAACATCAACTTGATTATCGGTATACCAACTAATTTTGTACTTAGGATCATGAAAATCACATTTTTCACCAAAATTGGCGGGGCATGACCGCTCTCCACCGAATGTTTTTTTCAGACGCCTATTGCCAAGCTATGTCCCACAGACGAACTTAGTCGACCACATATTCCTAATAGGCGCTAAAAGATTAAGTTATACACAAAACTTCTAGCTTGATGTTAGTCAGACACTTTTTTGCTCGCCATCTCCTGGACTATAATAATGAGTTGTAAAAAGCATAACATTAATAGAGTACTTGATAGAATGCGAGGAATCTATGTGCCACACTAATTGACAGACTATTTTCAAACACTCTTAAAACAGATCAACGGGTATTTTACTTTTTGTTTTCGATGTTCAACAATATCTGATTTATTTTCATTAAAATCTCGGAAACTAGATTCTTAAGGGAAAAGGACTTAATTAAATGGAATACATTTTAAAATTTTATAATCCATATCATTTGAAATCCTTTTCGAGAAATTTAAATCATTTGTACAAATATTCTGGTTGGTTGGACAGAGAAACATTTCGGTTAATCTGCATTTTCTGCGGTTTGAAGTTGTTGAATCTTTCCCCCCTAAACCGCACCTTCAGACGAAAACTTTATCAAGCATTACTCACATTTAAATTACATGAAAACACCGGAAGTTTTAAAGTGGATAACCTGTCTGTAACCTTTAATTTTTTAAACATCTTTGTTACATCATAGATCAGGAAAAAATTAAATCAAATGGTTTCTAGCGAGCTGATTTTGCGGTCTGTATAAACTAGATACGTTTGTATAAAGCGTAAAGCTTTTAAAACAAATAAATATTTTTGTAAAAAAACAAAAAAATCAGGATTTCTCCTAATGGCGTATTTGGGTACAAAATCATAATTCAAGAATTCACACTCTACACTACACAATTTTCATCACAAGCTGTATTTCAACCTCTTTGGGTCATTTTGAAGCTAAAACACAATTTACAATTTAATTAATTATATAATCTTATTAAAGTCAGATAGAAAATGTATTTATCAATTATGTATTAACAAACAAACAATTAACATATAAATGCTTTTTACCTACGATTGATACGAAATATAAACATTATATCTTTGTTTAGATGCGTAGAAAGTGATTATTTACGTACTTGTATTCATTGCGCATGCGCGTCTCATAGTCCTGAATAATTCCTCTTCTTTACCACACTAGTGCGGTAAAGAAGAGGAATTCTTCAGCTTTACGCACGATTAGTGAGTTTGTTTACATTTAACAAAACTAATTTGGTGTTCTTTTATTAAAGTAACTTTATATCGAGTTTTTAGTGAAAAACAATGAGTGAATCAAGTGACTTTGACGAAAATGTGGAGAATAATAACCCTCCAGAAATAATTAATTCGGCAAAAAATACAACTATTGAATTAATGCCATCTTTATCAAGAGAGAGATACGAACTTACATACAGCAAGTTTATTTGTTTCTGTATTTATTATTTAAATCTAACAATCGTAGATAAAGTACGGTACGCAACTCGTGCGAAAACGGCAATTTGCATTGCTCGTGTGGTTTTACTACCCTCGCTATCGCTCGGGTGCAAACTCCACACTCGCATGCAAAATGCTACTTTCCGCACTCGACGCGTAATGTACTATTAATATGTTAATTCTTTGTAATTATAATAGATGTAAATTTTAATGTATTGAATAGTGATAAAGAGATACATGTATAAATGCCTGAATTATGTTGTAAAAAGGTTAAATAAATTAGGAAAATACATAATTGTTAAATACATTTTCTAACAGACTTATAAGATAATCGTAGCTAGTGTTTAATAAGTTACTGTTTGGCTTTAATAAGATTATTATAATTAACTAAATTGTAAATTTTGTTTTAGCTTGCGAATGACCCAAAGGAGTTGAAATATAGCATGTGATGAAAATTCGGTGAAATGTGACTTCTTAACCCTTTAAGGATTGGTGGTTTGCCTGGCAAACCGCCCCCTTTTGCTCCGAATGGCGCAGTACTGTTTTTTTCTAATTTCTAAAATTAGAGTTGCAAATCTCATCTGTGGGATCAAGAATGGCCCCAGAAAATTATTTTTGAAAAATGTCTAGCCCCCCTTCCATAAAAAAAAAATCAATGTTTTTAGGTGGTTTCTAGGAGATGCCACCAATCAATTAGGGATTTGTACTTCTGATGAGCTTGACAAAAATTATATTGCCTGTAAGGTTTTGGTGGTTTACATCCTTTACTTAAAGTAGGTGGTTAACGGAATGAACCACCAAACCTCTAAGACAACGTAATTTATTAAATTTTCACAACTCGAGCTAAAAATCTGCAAATAACTCGAGAGCGCTAATAATTTATTAAAATAACTCAATATTACATCAAAACTGGTAGTATAACAAGTATTTTGACAAAAATCCGCCCTAAGAAATTGCTTCTATGAGCCACAATAAAATAAAAACTGGAGACATGTCATCCAAAACACACGTGTAGAGATGGTCAGGTAGTAAACAGTGGACACCACCAATCCACTGTAACATTTTTTTTTTTGCCTGATCCTTAAAGGGTTAAACTATGATTAGTACCCAAATTGACCATATGGAGAAATCCTGAGTTTCTTTTTTACAAATATACTTATAAAGGGTAAAAAAATACTAAACAAATAAATAATAAATATATTATTATTTATTATAATTATTAACTAGATACGGAATAATAGGTAATTGCTGAATATCATCAAAATATTATATATATATATATATATATATATATATATATATATATATATATATATATATATATATATATATATATATATAAATATGTATATATATATATATATATATATATATATATATATATATATATATATATATATATATATATATATATATTGTGCTCTTAAAAATATATTATAGTGTTCATCATAGACACATTCATCATTCATCACAGACACTAACTTACTCTTCATCAATCTGGTTACGGTAAATACTTATCTCCTGCAAGACAATCATTTTACTAACTCCTAACCAAGAATGATCATTTAAATCGATATAGTTGATCCATATAATAGTAGATATACTTAATAGCTTCAACCATAGCGATGAGAATTATTTAAGTCCGACACTCGATCTTTCTTACGCCGTTCAAAAGTTAATCGCATAGATCAGAACAATCGGAAATCTAGCTATAAAGATAAATATACATGGCATATTATATAAGATTAATACGATGGAAACATGTACAGTATGTAACATGAATGAAATTGAAACTCTTGGACACATTATGTTATAAGATGCCCAATTTCCCAACAACAAAGGAAAGCGTTTATGTCAATGCAACTGACTAGTAGCGAGTGGAGCGAAGATACAAACTTAGAAGTGCTATTAGCAATCACATATTCAAAACAAGCACAATTTTTATTTTATTTTGTTCAAAATATTTTGAAGATAAGATTATTTATTTTAAATGAATAAAACATTATTATTATTATGAAAAAAATCGGGTACGGGGTACCTCGGAACTTTTCCTCACTTTAGAGGCCACTAAGTGGCCTAAAGGAGCAGCATTGGACGTGGTCAGTACTTGGATTGGTGACCGTTCTGAACTAACTGATTTATTATCATTCTTCAAAAAAACCTTATTTTTAATACCTATATTTTATTTAATTATTTGAATTTTGGCGGTATTTTGACAGATGTAAACAAACCTTGACGTCATCAAAATTATCGCACTAATAAATAATTATATTCGCCTATAACTTTTAAACTAATTAATGGAATTTCATTGGGGTTTTTTATATTTGTTACTTAATTTTTTCCGGTTCCAACGATATGCTATACGTCAAAAACATATTTATACCTGAAAAATTTGATTTTCCGGGCGTCACCACTACAGGTAAGGACTGATTTTTCTGCTAAGTTTCAACTCTCTAGGTTTAATACCTTGGGCGCTACGATGATTATTGAACACACACACATACACACATACATACAGACGTCATGCTGAATACCACTCAGGAGGTCTTAAAAACACCCAAAACGGATAATTCCGTTGAAATCTCGAAAAAAAAATGTTTTGATGAAAACAGTAGGTACTTTTCCTACTATAGGTAGAGAGGAAAAGTGATAAAAATAAAGCAGTTGTTGAGAAATAATTAGTTAATATTTTAGTAGTAATTTAATTTTCATTTTGAAATGTGTCTTTGTTTTTGTTTTTTCTTTTCTTTTATCTTTCTACTTCTTTGCAATATGATGTAAAATGTTTATAAATGTACGAAAATCTTAATCTTTAAATGTTAACCCCTTTGTATAAAGCGTTTAGCTTTAAAAACAAATAAATATATTATTATTATTATTGTAGATATTAAGCTTAGATAAACTTTGAATAGCCAAAACAGCAATCAAAGTTAGTAAGTATGCACTGTTTAGGTCATTACAAAAAAATCTTCGACAATTATTAGTCTAAACTCATTAAAATGTGAAATAAAAACGATCTCTTTCTTTATTCTTTAAGTTCATTCAATTAAAATTTTATTTTTAGGTTTGTTAATAAAATATCAATATTAAAACTTGTTTTTCAAATCACAAAATAAACCAATAGAAGAGCATTTGTTCATATATTGACTCAGTTAAATTATAATTGGATAAAGAAGTAGTTGTATAATAAAATAATATTACTTATTAACCTAGATAATATTATCTATACCTATATATCTATATAATACTAAAGACAAATACTTACATAGTTATAAAGTGAAGCCATTAAACCGATATTAAAGATAAAATCTATAAACTTTGGTCAATATAAAAATAAGAGAGAATAAAAACTGAATGAAGAAGAGAAAAAAAATCAGTCAATTAGTGTGGCACATAGCTTTCTTCCGTCCCATTTAGTTTACTTTTATGATTTTATGGTTTTACAGCCCATTATTGTCAGATTTATTTTATTCTCCCCCGTTTTTTAAATCTGACAAAATTATTTTAATTATTTTACCTGAATTAAAGAATAAATTAAGCAAAATTTAAAGAAAGAGAGGAATAAATACTGAATACAGAGTAAAATAGTCAGCCAATTAGTGTGTCACATAGCTTCCGTCCCATTTCGTATACTTTTATGCATTTACAGCTCATTATTGGTAGATTTTAGTATTTTATTTTCCCCCGTTTTTTTAAATCTGGCAAACATTTATTTTTTTATTTTTTACCTTTTGTATTAAAGAATACATTTAGTAAAATTTAAAGAGCATAGATGCTTGAAATTATACTAGGCTATACCTACGGGCTACTATCGACAAACCATTCAATTTAAAAAAAAAAATAAACAAATGAGTCCTTCTGAGGATATAGGTGTAAATAAATATATTTATAATCTATATATTTTAGGTGGTACTACAAATTTTATAAAAAATATTCAAAATGTGCGGTCTATAGAAAATAGACTGCCAATTGGTGTGGCACATAGCTTCCTCGCATGCTATCACATACTTTTTGAATTTATGCTTTTACAAGATATTATTGTCTAATTTGTTTAATTGTTTCCCCTGTTTTTTTAATCTGTGAAAATTGTTTTGATTTTTACTTGAATTAAAATATCAATTAAGCAAAAGGTTAAAGAGCGTAGACGGTTCAAAGTAATCTGGGGCTATCTGCGGACTACTTTCGATAAACTGTAAAAGTTTCATACAAATCAGATAAGTACTTTTGAAGCTATAGGCATAAACAAATGCGCGGAGAAAGTTGAAACTTATATGGGACCAACAAAAATAGGACATGTAGTTTTTAAGATATGTTGGACCGACAGACAAACTCGGAACCAAAAATGATCCCTGATGTCTGAAACGGATTTCTGTCTTGGAATTTTTGAAATCGGATACCTAAAATATTTTCTTTCTTCAGAACGATCACATAGCTTCCGTTACCTTCGGTAAGCTCGGAAGCAAAAAAAAATAGCAGATGAATACGTTTAATTGGTGTAAATAAATGTATGTTTCTGCGCAAGTCAAAGAGAAACTAATGGGAAAAATGGTTAAAACTTGTATCGGGCCAATAATGGGCTTATTATGACATATACCAACCAAATTTCATTTAAAACGGACGAGTAGTTTTTAAGATATATTGATTCGCAAAAATTGAGAGACAGACCGACCGATAACTACACTGACTGAAAGACACGCAACCAAAAATGTTCTGTGATGTCAAAAACGAATTTCAACCTTGAAAATTTTTGAATTCGAAGACACAAAATATTTTCGTTCTTCTGAACGATTACTTCGGTAAGCTCGGAAGCAATAATTCCAATAATTAATGCAATAATAAATACAAATAATTAATTATGCAATAATTAAAATACAAATAATTCAGTACTGATGATTTACTATGTTATAATATTTTTATTTGTAAGTTTTTTTATTTCCTCTAATTAAGTTTTCTTTTTTTACGTAACTATTTGTTACGTTATTATTAATATTTTAACTCTTTATTACTTATTATTAAGTAAATGCGATTTTAATTCAAGTTTAAAATATAAAAGTTAATGTTTTAGAATTCTGGGAAAAGAAAAATATAAAAGGCCGTTACAGAAGATAAGTTTAAAAGATATAAAGAACATTGCTTTGTAAGTGTGAGTGCGCTGCATAAGAAAGAGAAGCTGTTCAGATGAAGATACTGAGTGTGTAAGTGCAAGAGAGATAGAGTAAAAAGAAAAATGAAATAAGAGAGAAAGAGTTAAAATTAGAAAGGTGTAATAGAAATGGAGAACGGTTGAGGTTAAATAAAAATGAGATAGAGTACTTTGTACAGATGTGTAAGTGAGAAGGAGTACCGAGGAGGTTGAAGAGAGAGAGATGGAAGGAAGCAGGGTAAAGTTAACCCATAA
Organism: Gerris lacustris; assembly: GCA_951217055.1. Lineage (NCBI taxonomy): Eukaryota > Metazoa > Arthropoda > Insecta > Hemiptera > Gerridae > Gerris > Gerris lacustris. The sequence continues at coordinate 4,714,019 of OX578282.1, forward strand.
ACAGTTCATTGCCCTCTCACAGTCAGCTGATCTATCTCACTCTCTCACACTAGTATGTTTCCTATATCACTTCTATTTCATCCTCACAGCTGATCTATATCACTCTCTCCAACTCATCTGGTTCTAATCTTCTAACTCAACCCACTCTCAGCTGATATTATCCCAACACTTCTTCCTTCCATTTCACAATCAGCTGATTCTCTTATATTTCTTTATCTCACTACAAACACACTATTATAACATATGGATATATATATTTGAAAAACTAATTTTGTCATTTATACACGTATTCGATCTACCTTCCTTTGCTTCATACCTTCATCCAATCAGCTGATTAATAAATTACGTAAAAATATAACCTTAATACTTATCCGAACGTATTTTTTTTTTTTTTTTTTATAAATATTTATTGTCTTTATTTATTCTTAATAATGTTTAACACTATTTTATGCATCTACTACAATAATATTATGCAAACGTAAAGTTTAAAAATTAACATTATTTACAATTTTTTTAATAATGTCGCTTAACTGAAATCTTAGCAAATAACACTCGCTATTAGTTAACATGTACTCTAGTATACTAATAGATCAAGAAATATATAAGAATTCATATCTTAATCTAATAGATTGTATGTTGAACATACTATGTAATGTCTAATCTTAAGAATAAATTTAATTATAAATTACATATAACAGAACTCTCATTGAAGAAATGTCATTAGAAAATGTAGCAAGTATTAAAATAGTTATATTAAAAAAAAAAAAAAAAAACAATTAATTATAATAATTATATATTAAATGTTTCACGTAGCTTCCTCCCTTCCAATTTGTATAGGACGAATGGTCACATTTGATTTAAAGTGTGGTTAAAATATTAAGTTACTATATGGTTCGATTCCATGAAGACAAATACATATTTCGATTTAATATTAAATGCGTTAAGCTGATTGCTAAAATGAACTATACGAGGGCTACTTTTGACAAATCACACGAATTTCTTTAAAATCGAATGAGTATTTTTAAAGATATGAATTACTTTTTAAGATATGAGAACGTTTAAAGATGGTGTTAATATATAGGGTGGTCCAAAAGTCTCCCCCCCCCCCCCCTCATAACTTTTGAACGGTTTGAGATAAATTAATGAAACTTGGGGGATCTCTACCATGCAAAGGGAAGTTTGTTTTCATGCAATCACCCACAAGGGGCAACCACTCACTTTGCCCCCAGGCCACCCAACTTCAAAAATTCAAATTGGAGTGCATATTTTTGATAGCATATTTGGATTCTACGGTTAAAAATAAGAAACTTTTACTTGAAACTTTTTTTTCTATCTTCAATATTTTGCCCCCTACAGGGGCACTTAGATCGTTATAAAATCTAAACGGTTTGAAATTAAGTAATGGAACTTGAGGAATCTGTACCATGCAAAGGGAAGTGTGTAATCATCCACTCGCGTATTATGGCAAACACCATTTTGCCCCCAGGCGCTGAAATCTACTATTTTTATACCTTTGCCCCCTATAGGGGGCAAAATATTGGAGATGAATCTAAATCTGCTATCAAAAATATACACGGCAGGTTAAAATTTTGAAGTTAGGTGGCTTGGGGGCAAAATGGGTGGAAAAAACAAACTTCCCTTTACATGGTACGTATCCCCTAAGTTTCATTAATTAATCTCTAACCGTTTAGATGTTACAACGTATTATCGGAAGGGTTATTTTGCTATCTTTGCCCCCCTATGGGGGATAAAATATTGGAAATAGAAAAAAATGTTTCAAGTAAAAGTTTATTAGTTTTCACCGTAGAATCCAAATATGCTATCAAAAATATACACTCCAATTTGAAATTTTGAAGTTGAGTGGCCTGGGGGCAAAGTGGGTGGTTGCCCCTAGTGGGTGATTGCATGAAAACAAACTTCCCTTTGCATGGTAGAGATCCCACAAGTTTCATTAATTTATCTCAAACCGTTAAAAAGTTAAGATGGGGGGGGGGGGGGGGGGGGGGAGAGAGACTTTTGGACCACCCTGTACGATAAATAATGTTATGCGCGAAAAAAATAGGCGCAGAATCTTGGAAAACAGTATGGAACCACAGACATTGGATTAATTGTGACTGTTCAGCAAAATTTCTTTAAAATCAGTAAAATGGTTTTTAAGTTTGTGGCTCAAAAAAAAATGTCGAACGACAAACCCAAGTCTGAAACGGAATTATGCCAGAAAGTTTTGGATTTGGAGTTATATATAAAATACTTAAAAAAATAGTCTGCCAATTAGTGTGGCACATAGTTTCCTCGTGCCCTATTTCATGTACATTATTGATTTTATGTTTTTAAAACCTAACGTTATTTAAACCTTACAGAATTTTTTTTTAAGATATGTTAGTTCGCAAAAATTAAGCGACAGACAGACAGACCGACAGATTGTCACGGAATCAAAAATGTTCCCTGATGTCTAAAACCGATTTCTGTCTTGAAATTTTTAAAATAAGAGAAAAAAAATGGTTTGTTCGTCAGAACGATCACATAAGCATCCTCTATTCTCGATAAGCAAGCTCGGATCAAAAGTTTATAGTTTTATTTATTTAAAAAATTTGCTCAAAATCTTGGACTAACTCAATTGAAAGCTAAAAAATATCATATTTGATTTTATGGCAAATAAAAACTAATAATTAACCTAGGTAGCTTAATAGAAGAGCCTATAAATTTAACGTTTAAATATTGATAACATTTAATTTTTTATTTAACCAATAAGAGATCAAATTATCCTATTTAGTACAAAGTTAAGCTCTTTACGTCCAAATGACGAACGTTTATTGCTGTTGTATCTTCTAGAAGCTTATAACTAATTAAATAATTTTTTTACATACTCATAATAAATTTAAAAAAAGCCAATCGATTAATGGAGATTTTCATTATCAAGTAGTAAAATTAATAATTCATTATCTATGAGTATAAGTAGTCAGTCAATTTTAACAAAATCAAATCATTTAACACTCGGTATTATCAAAATATGAATATATATATATATATATATATATATATATATATATATATATATATATATATATATATATATATATATATATATATATATATATATATATATATATATATATATATATATATATATATATATATATATATATATATATATATATATTATAGTCTACATTTTCTAATATTCCATAATCGACAACACGTGGCTACTTGGAAAAAAAAACTAAAACAAATATTTTATTATTGATAAACACACCTATGCATACATACGCGCACACACACACACACACACACACACACACACACACACACACACACACACACACACAGAAATTTCAAAATGTTCAATTTAAATTTAAATTTCAAAATGTTTCTTGGCCTGCCAACTGATAGTGAGATCTCAAATCTAGATTTTTTATTAGCTGAAAAAATAAAAGAAGAGCCCTTCTTAGACCAAGCTATCACTTCTCTCTTCAGTTATGTGCAAAAGTCGTGTGTGCAGTCTTTTCCTGTTATAAATCCTTTTAAAAAGAACCTGAGTAAGAAATCTGTAAGCTGGTGGAGTGATGACTTAGACAGCATTAGGAAAAGAGTAGCCCATCTCCGTCGTCGCTATCAAAGAGTCCATACGGATATTGACATTCGTTCTATTAGGAAGAAAGAATATTATTCGTTAAAGAGGACTTATCGTGAAATGATTATGAAAAGTAAGCTCGACTCGTGGAGAGAGTTCTGTACCGGAACGGACGCTAAGAATCCTTGGAACGAGTGTTATAAGATGGCGGCAGGTAAAATTCGGGCCCCAACCTGCATATCTACTCTTAAACGGCCTGATGGCTCCTTTACGGAAAATGCTGATGAGACTCTTAAGGTTTTATTGAATCATTTTGTCCCTCGTGATAGCTGTGAACAGGACGAACCTATACACAGCAGATGGCGAGAAGAAATAGGAAAAGATTTAGATACACCGAATGATCTAGATTTTTCTCAGTACGAAATAGAAAACTCACTTAAGCGAATTGCCGCTAATAAAACCCCTGGACCCGATGGCCTAACTAAAGACATATTACTTTCACTTTTTGGTAATTATCGTCTTACAATGCATGCTATATACAACGCATGTCTCCACAAAGGTGTTTTCCCTTCGTGCTGGAAATCCTCTAAAATAGTTTGTATTGAGAAACCTGGCAAGAAGGATATACAGGACCCTTCTAAGTACAGGCCTATCAGCCTCCTCCCTTTAGCTGGTAAAGTTCTGGAAAGACTTTTAATAGATAGGATCATGCACCATCTATACTCTAAAGATTTATTATCTCACAAACAATTTGGATTTCGACCTCAAACAAGCACAACTGAAGCACTGCGTGCAGTTACAGATTATATTAGAGGATACCTAGATATTAATTATGATGCTGTTATTATCTCTTTGGATGTTCAAGGTGCATTCGATGCTGCTTGGTGGCCAGCTATCCTCAGAGGTCTCAGGGTTTTAAGTTGCCCAAAAAACCTATACAACTTATCAATGAACTACTTCATAGATCGAGAAGCCAAACTTAGCTTAAACCACAAGACTCAATCTGCAAAGGTCACGAAAGGGTGCCCTCAAGGAAGCTGCTGTGCCCCTGGGTTCTGGATAGTTATGTACAACTCTCTTCTGACATTAAAATACCCTAGTAATACCTTTGTGGCAGCCTATGCTGATGATTTTATTATAGTTATTGTTGGTAAAAATAAGCTAGATATTGAAATTAGTGCTAACCCTGTCGTTGCCGCTATAGAGGGCTGGGCGAGAAATAATAAAGTCGTCTTCAATCAAAGTAAATCTCAGCTTCTCTATATCACTAGGAAAGCGGAAATTCCTCAGATTTCTATATCTTTAGGCGGTGAGTATATTCATCAAGTGGAAACTCTTAAATATCTTGGTTTATATGTTGACAGTAGGCTTTCCTGGGATTACCATGTTAAACATGTTGCTGAAAAAAGTCTGCAATATGTTAATATTTTGTCAAGAGCGGCTAAAGTCCATTGGGGACTAGGCCATGATGCTTTGAAATCTATCTACGTAGGAGCTTTTCTCCCTATGGTCCTATATGGTGTTAATATCTGGAAAGATGCTTTAAAATTTAAAAAGAACCAGCAAAAGCTAGAAAGAGCTCAGAGGATGTTTGCAATCAGGCTGATAAAAGGTTACCGCACCATCTCATACAATGCTGCCTGTATTGTTGCAGGTATTACACCCATCTGCATTAAAGCTAACGAGATTTGTAGAGTTGAATCTGTTAAGTCAGGTGGTTCCTTCGACGGTTTGTGTGGTAATATGTTGGATAAGCCTATAGAGCTCAAATTCTGGAACCATCCAGGCGCTTATCGCCCTGTTGTCATATTGCAGAATGAGGATCAACAGGACTTGAAGATCTACACTGATGGTAGTAAGGAGAACAAGCACGTCGGCTGCGCGTTTGCGGTATATATTAATGACTCTGTTCTTGCTGAGAAAAGTTTTCGATTAGCTGAGTATTGTTCTAATAATCAAGCCGAACAGCTAGCTATCTTAAAGGCGTTGGAGTGGCTTAAGGAATCTCCATATAGAAATTACTATATCAGGATTTTTACCGATAGTAAAATTACATTACAATCATTAAGAAACCCTACTAACCATCTTCCCCTCATTGAAGGCATTAGGAATATTCTTTCGGCTCTGACAGAAGTTGCAAATATTTCTTTTTCATGGGTTAAGGCTCATGTGGGTATTGAAGGCAATGAGCACGCTGATAGTTTGGCTAAGGCTGCTTCGAGGCTAGACCCTGCGCTGGCTCATTACCATATGTTTCCTTTAACTTACTTGAAGCAACACGCAATCTTAGACAGCAGAAAGCGTTGGCAGGATCTTTGGAGTATTTCGTCAACCGGAGCTGTTACTAGACAATTTATCCCTTCAGTTGACTTCAGATTCTCTCTCAGATATATGGAAATATCCTACCAGCTCTCCCAGTTCCTGACCGGCCATGGTAAATTTAGGGAATATCTTCACAGGTTCAACATTGAGCCCTCTCCAGCATGTAGCTGTGATGATGTATCACCCCAGTCTGTACATCATGTGCTGTTCAACTGTAGCCTGCTTGATCCAGGAAGAATTGCACTCCTTAGAGCTGCTGTAAGTCTAGGAGAACCATGGCCGCCACCTCTTCACCACCTTCTGAAAAAACAATTGCTACCATATTTCATTACCTTTGTTCATTTTTCCTTTAATTTATTGTTTCCTTAAGGCCCTTGCGCCAATAATATTAACATAACTTGCCATAATTTTATTTATCTTGATTATTGCATTAAGCTCATTCATTTGTAAATATGTTGTTTATGTACCAATCTTGTTTGATCATATGGCTTTTGATTAGTTTGTTGTTTAAATCTTTTGTTTTTTGTTATTTGTTATTCATTCTAGTAAGCATTTTATTATAACCCTTTGTTACGTGATTTATTTTAAACTATGCACATCAACATTCTTTTAACTGTGATATTTTTGTGTGTAATTAAGTTTGTACATAAGTGCCTATATTAATTTGAATATTTTTCCGTTCTTGTTATTGTTACTAACTTGTTTTTACTACGCCTACAGCAACTTCCAATTGCTGTTAATTTTATTATTTATCTCTCCGTCATTGTTGTTATCGGTGTGTATTGTCCTACTTAAGCCACTTTTAAATTTTATTGTGACCTTTAACCGCATGTAGTACTAACTGTGGAGCATGCTGTAATTTGATATATAAAAAAAAAAAAAAAAAAAAAAAAAAAAAAAAACACACACACACACACACACACATATATATATATATATATATATATGTGTGTGTATAAATATATATATAATATTTAGGACAATATTAAACAACGATAAGTTGCTTGCCACTTAAATCTGAAAACATATAAATTCATTAAAAATCAATAGATAATAATATATTATGATGTACTCATAAATCAAATATTTCATGCCAAATAAACGCGGGCTCATTTCAGCAAAAACGGCGAGACAACCAAGACAAATTTTATTTTTACTTAGCCCAGTGATATCCATTTATTAATTTTCGAGTTTTCGTGGGTACATTTAATTATAAAACATTTCAGAAAAAAAACTTCTCCTCTCCGAGGAAACGATGCTGGCCTCTCTCCGACCGCTTTTAATGCTATATGAATGGACTACATTTTATATTTTTTTAATCAAACTGTCGTAATGGTTCTTGTCTTTTAGGAGTTGAGGGGGGGGGGGGGGGGGGGCAGGGTCCCCCTAAATTAGGAGCGAAAATTATTTTTTTTGACCAAGTATGTCAAATTTCGTCAAAGTCGACCCATAGTTTAGGCTCCAGGCGTTTGCACAGACAGACATTTTTAAAAACCCACTTTTTTGGTCTCAGGGGACCTCAAAACGTGTAAATCCATCAAAATCTCAATTAAAATACTTTCTCTTCATACAAGAAAGAAAATAAAGGATGTTAAATTAATCGTATCAATTGTCTTCCTGAATATACAAGTGAGTAAACGATAGAACCGAGCATTTCCTTTCAAACAACTAAACACCTCTGGTTACGGTTCGAATCCCACAAAGTTAAAACTAAATAAAACTATAAAAGTTTTACAACGAATAACTCATCGAGTAAATGTATGGAACATAACTAAGTTTTAAGCTCCAGTGTCTCTTAAATGAATGTAACAAAAATATGGTGAAATATTACGTTTAATAACTTTGCACTAATTTTATACAGGGCAGTGTTAGTACAAGTTTTTATGTTGGAGGGTAATTACATATACGGTGTTCAACTATTGTTAATTGTACTAGATTAATTTAATATCTCTTCTGTTTATAGTATAAAGCCATGTTTAAAATATTTAATAGAAAAAACACACAGTTTTGTTACTCTTTTCATGTTTTAAAAATACAAAAGGTTCTCCTATTTTTGAAGTAGTTAGAATAAAATATATAAAATAATTCGACTTTTTAACTTCTTTTTTTCTCTATTTTTTTTTTTAACTTTATATTTAAGGGGAAACTTAATTATATCGGGCTGGAATTATGGAGAGCGGGCAAGTTGTTTAACTGGAAAGCCCAAGAGTAAAATCCCAAGCTTCTTCTCTCGAAGGCTGTAAAACTGTTTGAGCTCTCCGTATAATTGCATTGAACAAATGAGAAGGGAGAGGGTTCGAACCCCCGCGGCTTTGTTTAAGTTTTAAACAGGGCCCGGGGCCTCGGCCCTCACTAGCTTTAACTTGACGAAAAAAAATTCTACCCTGATACAAAGAACCAAGTAAGGAAATTAAATTAAAAGTCTAAAATCTAATAAAAGAAAAAAAAATATTAATTAACATTTCTCATAATTCACAAAAAGATCAAGTTCTTATGTATAAGTGAACAAATAAACCAGTGTTAGAAAGTATCGGATATGTAATAAACGTGTTTCGAGAATATCAGACCTCAGACCTTAGGATAGTTCAAAGTTAGCATTTTAGCATTATAAAAAGCACCATTAAATTACCTTAATAATACAATCTCGTCTACGGACCCTTACTGTGTGCTGACTAGCACACACTTGACCTGTATATTTGTTATAAATTATAAAAGTGTTATTTTATTATTATAAAAAAAATCAGATTATAATATTATGTACTTGTTAACTTGTATAAGAGATAAATAAAAAAAAAATGTATTCCGTTCAAAATTTATAATTCTGTTTTTAGAAGCGAATTATATTTTTGTAATACTAAAACATGAGTAAAAAAAAAAAAAAAATTAAAAAAAAAACATTGTGAATTTATTATATTTTATGTTGCCAGAGCAGGGTTATGTTTAGTTGTTTTTTTTATTTTATTAATAATAAAGCATAAAATGAAACAAAGGTTTTTATACGGTTTATTGAATAAAACTCAGTTACGTAGATATATGAATGTAAATTGTTACCTGCTAATTAATTTAGCTGATACAACGATCGGTTTTTTAGCCCTTTATATCATGATTCTGAGAATTCAAGTATTCCCTTGGACTTCTATGTGTACACATACTACGTCAACATATTAGATTAAGTTTGGAGTTATATGTTAAAACAAATACATAATTGAATAGACAACTTTCCACAGCGTCAAGGTCTAAAGGTCAGAGGTTTAAATAAAATTAATTATATGGGGGACTAACAAATTATACAGTATACGTAGAGATCTATGCATAAAAATTACAGGAATTAATTTACTTTTGTACGTAGATAACTCTTACTATACGTATTCACAGAAACACATTATACAGTATGTATCCACGGATAGAGTTGCCTAAATGTGTAAATTCAAACAAAAAAAAAAAAAATTTCAAAATAAGTCACTCTTCATAAAATCTCCTGCTTGTTGATAAATGGAGATTTATAATATTACATTTTGTTCAAATTGTACCCTGTACCAAAAAAGTACAATTTTCTAAAATCGAGCAAGAGGAAACCAGACCAAATTTCGACTATTAAAATAAAGTATTCTTTATAATTTCTTTTAGATACTATTCCAAATTTCTTTCTCGCATAGAAATGTCGAAAATGGAATTTCAAAAATTCCCCCTCCCCCTCATTTATAAAAAGTCATATTGGTCTGATTCTAATAAATGAGCGGTGGGTTTTAATGCGCTCATAGGAAAAATATAGCCAACTTGAAAATTATTAATTGTTCAAATTAAATCCTAAATAGTGGATGATAATTCATGTCAAAAATATATATATTCTTTTAAAGAAATTTTGAGTTGGATATTAAATGTAAGGTATATAAGAGTAGATTATAAAAATGTTTATTTATATGAAATTGTTAAATTTTTCATGCTATTTTGTCAATACACATCAAATTTTTGTGTCTTCTCCAGATATTTCTCTTCCATATATTCTCCTCTAAATCCATATATTTCAGGTAGTGCTACAAAGTTAAAAAAATATTCAAAATGTGCGGTCCATAGAAAATAGACTGCTAATTGGTGTGGCACATAGCTTCCTCGCATCCTATCACGTATTTAATTGATTTTATGCTTTTACAAGCTATTATTGTCATTTTAATAATGATAATAATAATAACGTTTCTTTAATCTGTCAAAATTGTTTTGATTTTTTACTTGAATTAAAGTATCAATTAAGCAAAAGTTTAAAAGTGCGGTTCAAAGTAATCTGGGACTATCTGCGGGTTACTTTTGATAAACTATAAAAGTTTCGTACAAATCAGATAAGTACTTTTGAAGCTATAGGTGTAAATAAATTTATGTTTGTGCGCATGTGGAAGAGAAACAAATGAGCGCAGAAGGTTGAAACTTATATGGGACCTATAATAGGCTACTCATGACCTACCACCCAAATTTCATAAAAATTGGACGAATTGTTTTTAAGATATGTTGGTTCGCAAAAATTTAACGACAGACAGGCACAGAACCAAAAATTATCCCTGATGTCAAAACGGATTTCTGTCTTGGAATTTTTGAAATCGGAGACATCAAATATTTTTGTTGATGGAAACGATCACATAGTTTTCGTTACCTTCGGTAAGCTCGGGAGCAAAACTAGAGTATCAATTTGATCTGATTCAAGAAAATTTCATATTTTTTGTGCCTTTCTTTAATCTGCAGTTCCTTTAACGATTAATAATGTCATGATCATAATATCAACAAAACCTCTTTTTACGGGAGACTTCACGCACAGCCATTTATTCTGTATAAAGTATCATTTTTAGCATGAAATATACGGTTGAATTGCGTGCATTGTTTAAATTTTCAATATGCATTTTTTATCCAAAAGGCTTTAGTGTTACGACAGCCTATAAAATGGTAAAAAATAATATTAACGAGGAAATTTACAGAATTAACAACTGTGAACTATTGAAATGTTTATTTCTCTTCGAAGTATAAAAATTCTAGATTCATGAAAGGGAGGTGTACCTGGAGTCACCATGATAATGCTCTTACGAAGTTAAAAAAAAGGTATTAAACATAAATAGCTATTGATATAGCATAAAAATGTATTATCTACGGGATAGTATACTATCCAAGGGTGGGAGGAATGTTCACAACTTGATATATAAGCCTATATACCTATAATGGCTTATAAAATTTGTTGGCACTCTTCCTATAGCGCTCCTGTTAACCCTCCTTTCCCCTTTCTCCTTCGAAAAGAGAGTGCTCTATGACGTGTAAATTGATAAGCATTTTTATATTATAAGCGTATAAAGTTTATGTGTATGGGGGTTTTACACTGACAAAAAAGGGGGAAGAGCGGAATTGCAAAGTGAAGATAGACATTCGTAAAACATAAAGATAATCCCATTATTTATAATGTGTAATCTTTTGTGGTTTGTAAGCTTGGATGAATAATACTCTGTCAATTAGTGTGGCACATAGCTTCCTCACGTCCTATTTCATATACATAAATGATTTTATCCATGATTGATACGAAATATAAACATTATATCTCTGTTTAGATGCGTAGAAAGTGTTTATTTACGTGCTTGTATTCATTGCGCGTGCGCGTCTCATAGTTCTGAAGAATTTCTCTTCTTTACCACGCTAGCGCGGTAAAGACGAGGAATTCTTCAGCTTTACGCACGATAAGCGAGTGTGTTTACATTTAACAAAACTAATTTGCTGTTTGTTTAATAAAAGTAACTTTTATATGGAGTTTTTTTGTGAAAATCAATGAGAGATTTAAATGATTATGACGAATATGAGGAGAATAATACGTCTCCCGAAATAATTCGGCACAAAATACAACTAATGAATTAATGTTATCTTTATCAAAAGAGAAATTCGAACTTGTATACAGGAAGTTTATTTTTTTCTGTATTTATTATTTAAATCTAACAATCGTAGATAAAGTACGGTACGCAACTCGTGCGAAAACGGCATTTTGCATTGCTCGTGTGGTTTTACCACCCTCGCTATCGTAAATGTACTATTATACTTTTACAGCCCATCATTGTCAAGTTTATTTAATCCCCCCCCCCCCGATTTTTGCTTCCGAGCTTACCGAAGGTAACGGAAGCTATGTGTTCGTTCTGAAGAACGAAAAAAGTTTGGTCTCCGATTTCAAAAATTCAAAGACCGAAATCCGTTTCAGACATCAGGGATTATTTTTGGTTCCGGGTCTGCCTGTCGGTCGGTCAGTCGGTCTGTCGTTCAATTTTTGCGAACCAACTTATCTTAATAACTACACGTCCAATTTTAATGAAATTTTGATGGTAGGTCATAATTTGCCCATTGTTGGTCCCATATAAGTTTCAACCTTCTGTGCCTATTTGTTGCTCTTCCACATGCGCACAAACATACATTTATTTAGACCTATAGCTTCAAAAGTACTTATTCGATTTGAATGAAACTTTTATAGTTTATCGAAAGTTATCCGCAGATAGCCCCAGATTAATATGAACCGTCTACGCTCTTTAACTTTTGCTAAATTGATACTTTAATTCGTGTAAAAAATCATAACAATTTTGACAGAATTAAAAATATACTGTCAATTAGTGTGGCACATAGCTTCCTCGCATCCTATTCACGTACTGTATTGGTTTTATGCTTTTCTTTTACAAGCCATTATTGTTTAATTTGTTTAATTGTTTCCCCGTTTCTTAATTAGTCAAAATTGTTTTAATTTTTTACATGAATTAAAGTATCAATTTAGCAAAAGTTAAAGAGCGCAGACGGTTCAAAATAATCTGGGGCTATCTGCGGATTACTTTCGTTAAACTGTAAAACTTTCATACAATTTAGATAAGTACTTTTGAAGCTATAGGTGTAAATAGATGTATGTTTGTGAGCATGTGGAAGAGAAACCAATGAACGCAAAAAGTTGAAACTTATATGGGACCAACAATGGTCTAATTATGACCTATCATCCCAATTCCATTAAAGTCGGACGAGTAGTATTTAAGATTTAAAAATTGAGAGACAGACAGACATGGAAACGAAAATGTTCCCTGATGTCTAAATTTCTGACTTGGAATTTTTGGAAATCGGAGACATAAAATATTTTCGTTTTTCAGAACGATTACAGAGCTTCCGTTACCTTCAGAAGCTCGTAAGTAAAATAAAAAACCTAATTAAAAAAAAAAAAAAAACCGTAAATTATAAAATTTCTCTGGTAATTATGTAGTAATTAGTAGTAATTATATTTAAAATTTTCCATGGGCAGTTTAATGTTCTAATATATTACTGCGTTAAAGCAAGTTACACTGCTGAATGTTCTACTATATTACTGTGATATAGTTAGAATATAAGAATGTGCAATATAAAATACAATTCTACCTTAACAAATCTAGATCTAATATTTTATAATTAACATTAAAATATGTATGCGAATTTTTAAAGAATGGAAATAACGCTTTAAACTGAAACTTTGAAGCGTAAAAAAAAAGGAATCAATTAAAATATTAGAAGAGTAATAATTACAACAAGGAAATACCAAGTAAATGACTTAATTGATAATACTATTTCATATGTAATTACATTATGAATTTATATACATTATTCAACGTATATAAAATGCATTACCTACATTTTAAGACTTGTATTAAATTCCACGTGTAATTTACATGAAAAGTATGTACTTAATGCAAAGCTTTGTATTGTATAGTTGTTAAAAAAAAAAACTTAACATGTTTCAGACCAATGTCAATGAATTCAAACACGTAAATGTACTTAAGTACATACCAAGTTAGTAAGAATACTGTAACAAGTCAACTTGTGTTTAATTTTAAAAAAGAATAATTATGCTTCTTTTGAAAAATTAAAAAGCTCGTACATTAAACAAATTATTTAAAAGTACAAACGCAAAGCGTCCATTAAAAATATGTTTCTTTTTTTTTTTAAATAAAAATAAGAAAAAGAAATAGAAATGCTTATTATAATAAAGAATACTATTAAGAAATTAAATAACTGTTTGATAAAAAATGCAACTCCTTGACCCGTATAAGTCAAAAGTATTTTCTTTTTTTTTCATTAATTACTGCAGCTATAAAAAAGAGTATTCATATTAAAAGTACAGTTGAGTATTCTTATAAAAGTAAGTAGAGTAAAAAGAAAAAGAAAAAATGAATTTAAATTGCTTTAAGTAAAAGCGTACAAAAGAAAAAAAAAAGAATATCTTGCAAAATATTAATCATTGGTGATAAACTATCAGAAAAAATAAACCAAAAACAACAAAGAAATGACACTTAATTTAAATGATAGTAACATGAAATAATTTGTATAATTAAAAAGAAATATAGAACTCATAAAATTAACAGTAAAAAATGAAATTTAGAGGAATTTAATTGTAATAAATCAGTCTAAAGGTTATTTCTAGGCCAATTATACCTCTTTTAGGAAATTATAGTTTCACACTCACACACACACACATACACACACACACACACATATATATATATATATATATATATATATATATATATATATATATATATATATAAATATTTAAAAGGAATTAGTAGTTTTACTTTCACAATTTGGATTGCCAAATTTTATAGAAATTCAATATTTATTCGACTCAAAACCAGAAACACCTGGACTTAAAAAATAAGAAAAACAAGATATATACCGTTTCGCATAATAAGGCAATTCAGAACAACATCGTCACCGTCACGTCACGTCATTATTTTTATTTAAAAATATATATACATATTTATATTTGACAAATAATAAACTATATTATAATACTAGATAAAAATAAAAACATACTAATTAAATAACAATATTTTTATAAGATTTGATGTTGATCAAGTGTCGATATGACCTTAAAGAATATTCAAATTTTGAGCTACCAATTTAACCGCAGTTCCAATTACCTTCATGTTTTCTGATACAAAATTGACTCAAACTCTGTGGTTCTTTTTTTCCTTAGCCCGGGTGAACAACGTGCGTCCCAGTTTCACGTGGACCGAACAAATATCTTATATATATATATAAATATAAATATATATATATATATATATATATATATATATATATATATATATATATATATATATATATATATATATATATATATATATATATATATATTTATATGTGTGAGTAAATTATAAA
This sequence comes from Gerris lacustris, assembly GCA_951217055.1. Classification (NCBI taxonomy): domain Eukaryota; kingdom Metazoa; phylum Arthropoda; class Insecta; order Hemiptera; family Gerridae; genus Gerris; species Gerris lacustris. The sequence goes on from OX578282.1 coordinate 4,729,089, forward strand.
AATGACAAAATAATTTGATATCGCCATGTGGAGATTTCAATACGAAATACATATATTATTTATATATCTCTATCTCTATAGCTCTCTCTCTCTCTCTCTCTCTCTCTCTATATATATTTATATATATATATATATATATATATATATATATATATATATATATATATATATATATATATATATATATATATATATATATATATATACTCACACATAAAAACACAAATACACACACACACATGGTGCCTGTAAGTGTTAAGATATAAGTGGGTATATGAATATACAATAAGGAACGAATGGTTTTACATTACTAAACAAAACAAATAAATAAAAAGAGAGAAGATTATAGATAAGTTCATAAAGTCTCTCCAAGATAATTCTCTAAGTTACGACATGAGAGTAATGATACAAAGAAAACGACAGATGCGAAAAAAAAAAAACCAATCTGTCAAATGTAAGAGATCAGGTGACTTTCAAGGCTATATAGCATGGCAACAAGAGCTTGACGCTTTACTAGAGTCCAAGGTTGTACATCTCTTCATGTATTGAATACAGTCTATTTCCTTTATGCGCTTTTTTATAATCGAATGGCTTGAATGTGGCTATTCAGTAACGTGCGAGGACAATGCTGTTTTTTTTTTTTTTTTGGACTATTTGACTTACAGTAACAACAATACGTGCTTGAATGAAAACCGTGAACAAGGCAATAAAGTCACGACAAAATATGAAATAGAAGAAAAAAATGATAAATTTTGACTTCTAGTCCGGTCTTTTCATACTCGTACAAAATGGTCCCAAAAAGAGAAAGCGAATAGACCATTTAAAAGTTGTTTTTGAAATATTATAATGCTGTCAGATGTTTTGTGAAAAAAATAAAATATATCTTTTTGTATTAATTTATGTACATATATAAAAAATAAATATTTGGTTCAAAATGGATTTGGGTTTTTATTTGAATTAAGAAACTCGTTTAAGATAAATGTTTAAGGACAACTTAGAAATATCTCTTAATTTTATCATTTTTTACATTCTTATGTAAAGAATTCTCATGAGAAAAGGAGGAGTATTATTCTCTACATTTTCGTCAAAGCCACTTGATTCATTCATTGTTTTTCACTAAAAACTCGATATAAACAGTTACTTTAATAAAAGAATAGCAAATTAGCTTTGTTAAATGTAAACAAACTCGCTAATCGTGCGTAAAGCTGAAGAATTCCTCTTCTATACCGCGCTAGCGTGGTAAAGAAGAGGAATTGTTCAGAACTATGAGACGCGCATGCCCAATGAATACAAGTACGTAAATAATCACTTCCTACGCATCTAAACAGAGATATAATGTTTATATTTTACGTTTTTAAATTTTCTGTTGAATCATATGTAATGTTGATAATATAATTGGTATTGTTATATAATATATAATGTTAGTAAAAAAAAAAAAATAGTTCCGAATTTATTTACTTCATATAAATGACAACCATCTAGAGAGCTGATCTTAAACCTATAAAAGGTCAAATCTTTGTACAACGGATCTCCCCTACACCAAATCTAAACGGTGCCATCGATATATTTGAAATAATATAAATAATATAATCGATAAATGATATAATCTATATATTTCCTGTTTTTCTGTCATTCAATGTTTACCTCTTAATAAAAAATCACAAATTTGAAACCCGTCAAAATGAAGATTGTAAATTATATGGGATATGTCAAAACAAATGAAATAACTTGCGGAATTTTTTCCGAACTAACTTTCCATACAGCAAAATTTGCTGAAAACTAATTATATTCTGCTGAAAGATGGCTAAAAGTATTAAAATAATGCATTGTCATCGTGTTCTGAGCTATTCTAACAGTTTCAAATGTTTAGCTACTCGTGAAGTTAGTTAAAAATCGATTGCAAGATTTGTACTGGACAAACAAACAATCAAGAAAGCAAGCTAATAAAAACGTAGTAATAATAAATTACGAAAACAGTTGGTTTAACTATGCTGTTTTTATTAAACTGTACCTCACTAATGTAATTCTAATTAGTTAGTTATTTAACGGTTTCTAATACATATCTCATTAAAAAATAATTGGATTTATTTAATTATCTTTAAAGTGAGACAGAGACTGGTGTAACTAAATGTTGTTGATTAGATAAAATCTTTAGCACCACTAAATGTCATAAGAAAATTAATTTTAAAAGTAATTTATCACTCGGTCAGAGAATATTTGTAACCGTAATGAAAACAAACCATAATGAAAATACCGCAGCCTAAAATGACCAAAGATGCCTAGTATCCCGCAAGTTGCAAAAACAGAGAAAATATTTTTACAAGCATGAGCATTTACTCTTATTATACACAAATAACTCTACGAATATTTCATCATAAGTTATTACCAAAATTTAGGATTGTATAAATGCGTAGTCCATTTATGAGAGAAGAACCGACCTACTTCCTGAATGTTTTATAGAGTTATGCTCGTTATTAATATATGCAAGTCGCTTAATATTTTTGTAATAAGTGGAATAAACTATAAAACAACCATTAAAATTAAGTACTTAATCTCCTTTTTAAATCATTTGGTGGATTTTACACTGCGCGTGAGTCCAAACGTGTCAGAGTCCGCTACAGAAACAAACACACGAGTGCGTAGGTTTCCGCGGGTAGACTCGTAATGAACAGCTTGGTTTTCCGGTGAAATCCACTTTACGGTGGGGTTATTTTTTTTATTATTTTTTTTATTTTATATATTAGCTGCGTTGCCAAGCTGTTTGCTTGGATGCAGTAGGTCATAATATAATAGTACAAAAAAAAATACAAGAAAACTTAAATACATAAATACAAAAACTTAAATACATTGAGTATTATGAATAATATAAGTATAAATTATCAAAATATATACAGTGATAAATTTGATAAGAGCAGAAAAAAAACAGACAATCAACTTAAACATAAAATAAAAAGTAAAAAATATTAATAAATAAAATATATATTTCAACATTCATCCTGCATATATTCTTGAACACCGACGGTTGAAATCCGACGTTTCGCTACCACTACTGGAAGTATCTTCAGGGATGTGTTGAATCGTGATGTTTACATGAAGCAATAGTAGATCTTGTTGTTGCTTCAAGTAAACATCAGGATGCACCCACATCACTGAAGATGCTTCCAGTAGTGGAAGCGAAACTAAGGACTTTAACCACCTCTAACCAGGTCTAACCACCTCTAACTACCTCACACCAACTCTAACCACCTCTAACCACCTCTAACCAGCTCTAACCACCTCACACCAACTCTAACCACCTGTAACTACCTCTAACCACCTCACACCAACTCTAACCACCTGTAACTACCTCTAACCACCTCTAACCACCTCACACCAACTCTAACCACCTGTAACTACCTCTAACCACCTCTATCTACCTCTAACTACCTCTAACCAGCTCTAACCACCTCACACCAACTCTAACCACCTGTAACTACCTCTAACCACCTCTATCTACCTCTAACTACCTCTAACCACCTCACACCAACTCTAACCTCCTGTAACTACCTCTAACCACCTCTAACCACCTCTAACCACCTCTAACCACCTCTAACCACCTCTAGCCACCTCTAACCACCTCTAACCAGCTCTAACCACCTCACACCAACTCTAACCACCTGTAACTACCTCTAACCACCTCTAACCACCTCACACCAACTCTAACCACCTGTAACTACCTCTAACCACCTCACACCAACTCTAACCACCTGTAACTACCTCTAACCACCTCTATCTACCTCTAACTACCTCTAACCAGCTCTAACCACCTCACACCAACTCTAACCACCTGTAACTACCTCTAACCACCTCTATCTACCTCTAACTACCTCTAACCAGCTCTAACCACCTCACACCAACTCTAACCTCCTGTAACTACCTCTAACCACCTCTAACCACCTCTAACCACCTCTAACCACCTCACACCAACTCCAACCACCTGTAACTACCTCTAACCACCTCTATCTACCTCTAACTACCTCTAACCAGCTCTAACCACCTCTAACCATCTCTAGCCCCATAGTAACGTGGTTTTCACCGGTAAACCAATCTGTTCATTATGAATGAGGTAATTCACATTGAATGCCGAGAGAGTCTGGGGCGAGCCAAATCAAACATGTTTATTTGGAACGCGTTCTCGGCGGCAGATCATCTAAGGAACTATGTACTTAGCCAACTAAATTAAATGTTAAATTACTTGAAATCAATGCTAGATAGGACAGAAAACAGAACATTTCTTGCAGCATGTCGTATGAAAAGATATTTTACTTATGCTTGTTATATAATATTATTAATTTTATTAGTAGTTTATTCGATATGAGTATGTAGTGAGAATTGTTCCGCGCCGGTTAGAATTAAGAACATTCCGTAATATTATGATCAAAGCCCATTATTTTCCCCCATTTGTTTAATCTGTCAAAATTGTTTTGATTTAAATGATTTTATACTTTTACAGCCCATTATTTTTAATTTTCCCCCCCGAATTTCTTAAAACTGTCAAAATTGTTTTGATTTTTGACATGAATTAAAGTATCAATTTAGCACACTTTAAAGAACGCGCATGATTGAAACTAATCTGGGGCTACCTGTGGGGTATTTTCGACAAACCATCCAATATTCAAACAAGTATTTTTGAAACTATAGGTGTAAATAACTGTATGTTTGTGCGCATGTGGAAGAGAATCAAATAAGCGCAGAAGGTTGAAACTTATATGGGATCAACAATGAGCTTAAAACCGGTGTCTAGTTTTAAGATATGTATGCTAGTTCGCAAAAATTGAGCGACATGCCGATAAACAGACCGACCGACAGACCACCAGACAGAAACGGAACCAAAAATGTTCCCTGATTTCTTAAACGGATATCTGTCTTGGAATTTTTGAAATCGGAGACATAAAATACTCTGGTTTTTAGAACTATCACATATCATCCGTTTCCCTTACCTTAAGTTAGCTCGGAAGTAATAAGACGTGAGTTAAGAAGTATTGTTAAAAACAAATTTGATATTGATAGCGATAAAACCATATTTATCTAAGAATTTAAAAAAGTAACGTCTTCAAGTCATTCGTGCAATCGCTTTTTTACAAATATAAAAACTTGTTGATTTATCGGTATTAAAAAGACAGCGTTATTTTTAATATACGTTATAGTTATGTGTTTTGTTCAATTGTATTCCACTATCTTCTATTTTTAGAGGGTCAACAAAGACAAATGGCAAATACATCATGATTGGCTAAGAGAGAAAATATACGTCGTGTCTACTTTGAAAACACCATATTTTTAATTGTCTGTTTTACGAGTATTTTTACATACATAAAGCTTCCAGACTGTTTGTCTCAAGGATAAGTGCATTAAAATCAAACGAGAAAGAAGAAATTATGCAACTACCCCCCCCCCCCCCCGGTCTCTTGGTCTGGGTAATATTGACATTTTTATCGTTCCTATAAAAAGAGAATAATAATAAAAAAAACCTATTTGAAATTCATTACTTCGTAGTAACTGTATTGAATTGTTAACTATTCGTGATACGTAAATTATAAAAACATAAAACCATAAATACTTAATAAGTTTACACAGATATCTATTACCCGGACTTACGTAATAGGTGGGACCCCGAAGTATACCGTAAGTCGAAAAATACGTATAAGTAGAGGAATGTACTTAGATATATTCTTATCTTGGTACTTATTACTAAAGGAAAAATCGGTCACAGACAACTCAAACAAATTTATGGTAACACAATTAATGTGTTTTTCATTTATTAGTTTTCGTAGGTACATTTAATTATTATTGAACAATTTATCAAAATTTGTCATAGAAATAACATCTTTGGCGGGGAATCGAACCCGGCCTTTCTCCGTCCACGGTTAAAGCTATTTTCTCAGAGGAACTAGATTTTTTTCCGGGAAAACGGCTTATATCGTTTGATTTGTATTTAAATGGACACATTTTAGAATTTTTTAATCAAATCAAAATCGTCGGAATCGTTTTCGAAAAATATTTTTTCACGTTTCATCAGGGTTAACATTAATTTCTCCATTTTGCCTAGGGGAATGATTTATCTGAACATGTATTACAAATTTCGTCAAAATCGACCCAGTAGTTTAGGCTTCAGGCGTCTGCTTAGATAGACGACAGACAGATGATTAAATTTCGTTACGACTGCGCCTATTTCAGTCTGCGGCGATTATCTGCTTTCCTCAACATCCTGACTTAAAACGTGCCTGTTTTCGGTGTCTGCACCTGATTCGGAACCAGTGTGCACTCTGGACGTACTTTTAGTCGTGGTTTTTGATAGTTTGAATTTAGCGAATTAAACCTAATAAATATGATGATTGTGAGGCTAAATTATATTGTACGTGCAAGGTCCTAAAGGGTGGTTAGAGATGGTTAAAGGTGGTTAGTGGTGATTAGTTGTGGTTAGAGGTGGTTAGAGATGGTTAAAGGTGGTTAGAAGTGGTTAGAGGTGGTTAAAGATGGTTAGAGGTGGTTAGTGGTGGTTAGAGGTGGTTAGAGGAAGTTAGAGGTGGTTAGAGGTGGTTAAAGATGGTTAGAGGTGGTTAGTGGTGGTTAGAGGTGGTTAGTGGTGGTTAGAGGTGGTTAGAGGTGGCTCTAAATCTCGGCCTGACACATACAATATGAATTATCCTGATTGAGATTAGTATTATGCCCTGATTTCTCTCAAACCTTCAATTGACGTATCTTGGGGAAACCTAAAGTTCCGTAGAACCTTGTGTTAAGAAACGCTGATCTAGATATTGTAGTGGAGAGCCGATGATGTTGTGTATTGATTAGTGAGAGAAGTTAAGAAGGGAGGAAAGTAAGTTAGAAAGTGTTAAATATGTTCTGGAAAGTAGCAGCGTCTGAGGGAAGCCGTGCGAGTCTGAAATTGACACCATAAGGTGTTACCTACACCTGTCCTCTCCTACTAAACACTTTGCTAACACACTTCTACCTACAACACTTCATTTGCACCTTTTCCCCATACATTGAGTACTCGCAAGTACTTCACTATTATTATTTCAAAACAATATTATACTTGAAGAACCCAACGTCAAACTGATAAGCCAATCTGCAACAAAATTTACCAAGGGTAACTAAGATGACATACTTTAAGTATATATAAGTAGGATAAAAAAATGATAAAAAGAAAATATGTTCACTTTATCAATGTCATCAATCTAAAGTCCAAGCTTTCTCTTAATAACAAGCATCAAATTTGTAATGTAATCTTAAAACCAGCCTGGACCTACCCCTTAGAAGTGTAGGGTAGCACCAAACCTTCCAACTCCTGTCGTCACCAAATCATCCAGTCCAAGATCCTAAGAAAAATCACTGATGCTCCATTCTATGTCTCAAATCTCACTCTGCACAATGATCTCAAAGTTCCCTTGGTTCGAGATCTATCAATATCCCGATATCACACATTCCATGAATCCATATTAGATCATCCTAATCCTCTAGATTCTAGATGAACTCCTTTCTGCCCAATCTATACCAGACAGCCCTCCTCGACGCCTGAAGAGACAGTGGCCTAGAGACTTATTAAGTATACGCATATATAAATATGAAATTATCCTCTTAACTGCTATATCTCATTTATATAATTAATTATTTAGTTTATTTATTTATTTTTTAGTATCTCATTTCACCTCTAACTACTTTTATTATTAATTATTTATTTAATTTGTAATCTTCCGTTAATCCTAACGCCAAAAAGAGGTAGTCACTAGACTACTGCGCCATGATCGTCAAGCAATTATTAGTCAGGACATAAAAAGTGGCAAGCATTCGTAAAGGCTCAATATATGTGCTCCAACACGGAGTGATACAAGAAATAAGTCACGTCATGTGGTAGTTACAAGTCAGTTAACAAAAAGATATTTTATCTACTCGCGGCAGCAAAATTAAACATTACTTAACTGTTTTTAGGCTGGAAAGTACTATTTCCCTGATTTGTCATTAAAATATTAAAAACAGGCAGGGAAGTAGTTAAAACAGTCAGGAAAATACTTTCTCTGCCTAGGCAGGGAAATATTTCCCTGCCTAGGCAGAGAAAGTAACAGTGTTTACCACTGCGTGTCATAACCTCTTATTTTGGCAAGAACAGTTTATACTATTATCTCTATCTGAATATGTTGAAGTCAGCACCTTTATAATTATAATATAAATATAGTTGATGGATCTTTAGGTGTGAAAATTAAAACATTACTCCATAACTGGTTTAAGAGACGTTTCGACCCGTAATCTTAAGGTCATCATCAGTCTTTATTTAATTTAGCTTTACAATGGAAATCAATCTCTATCTCAATAAGAGAGCGTCAATAAATAAAACATTTACATTAATTAAATTATTCTTATAAAAATTAATAAATTTCGTTAAAAAAAACGTTAAATTTGTTATTGTTTTTGTTATTTTTAGTTATAGAATAATGTTAATGATTGTAAAGTCCGTAAACTTAATTTATTAATTTTTATAAGAATAATTTAATTAATGTAAATGTTTTATTTATTGACGCTCTCTTATTGAGATAGAGATTGATTTCCATTGTAAAGCTAAATTAAATAAAGACTGATGATGACCTTAAGATTACGGGTCGAAACGTCTCTTAAAACAGTTATGGAGTAATGTTTTAATTTTCACACCTAAAGATCCATCAACAATATTTATATTATTATCTCTATCTTATAACATTATATATAATAGTTAAATAAGTAATATTTAATAAATAAACGTTTTAATAATAAAATAATTTGATTATATTTGTTAATTCTGTTAAATAAGTTCAATAATTAGTAGATCTTTAATTAAAAAAATAGTAGAGTCACTGACTATACTGTAGCGTCATGTAAACATTAAACAACCATATTATTTTTATTATTTAAGTAATTCTAGATTAGACTAGCTACTTTTCTTGATGTATCCTAGTTACTTCTTGTCTTTTAAGCAATAGAAGATATCTTTAACACTTTTATAATTTTTTTAGTAAAAATATAAATAAATATTTTATATTGCGTGCATTATTCAATCAGAAGTTATGTGTGTTATAAACGTGTGTTTTGTATTTTGTTGTAATAGATTGAGTTTGCTTTTCACTTACTGTTATATTATTCCCAAGTTTCTTATTTGAACATTAATTTTAGTTAATACATATGTTATTATCTTTATTAATATGACACATAGTTATTAACTTTGTTATATTAATAAAGATAACATTTTAGCAGATTCATTTTTCTACCGCAAGTAGATAAAATATTGTATGCAACAAGGCAGCAAAGGAAACATTTCTGCCTCGTTTATTCATTGCCTGCCTCGGCTTCGCCTCGACAGTCAAATAGGTAAATTACCTGCCTCGGCTTCACCTCGGCAGTTAATTGTCATAGCCTGTCCTCGCCTTCGGCTCGGAGGCTAATCTAATCACTCGTCAGTAAAATTCCATTTTGCTGCCTAGTTACATAAATAACTATATCTGTATAGCTTAGAAGAAAACTATTGTAATTCTAATCGGGAAATATTTCAGTAGAATTACCCTTTTATAATGATTTTATAATATTTATATTTGTACCTAACTAAAGAACCAATAGTCAGGTTACAATTTAAGTCAAGAAAATTAAATTTATAAAGAAACTGTTGCTCTTACAACACAGATAACTCTTAAATTATATAATATGGAAACGTCAATTAGATAAAACGTTATTACTATACAGTTTAGTTTATAATATATTTTATAATTAATCTGTAAATTACAGAAAAAAGTAACTAAAATAAAACTCAAAATACGTAAAAAGATGCCAATTATAATAATAGTTAAAATTCCAATATAAATAAGTTGACGACAAATTTAAAAGATTTTTTTTAAACTTATCCTCATCCATTTAAATTAATACATTTTATATGCATAGCTGCTTTTTACTCTAAGAAATAACCCAATTAAAGTCTATAAATATAAATTTATTGACATTTCCTCGCCTATTATTAAATATTAGCTTTATTCTCAATTTTATTTTTCATATTGAAAGTTTGGAATATAATATTTTTAATTTTATTAGGATAAGGCCGCCTTATCCTATTAATTTAGTAAAGAAACTTTTAACTATAGAGCTCTATAAAAAAGCTTTTAAGTTAAGTAGGCAATAAGTAGAAGTAAGCAATTGTAATTATAATTTTATAATGTAAGCCCAATTGTTATAATGTAATTTAGTAATTTCTTTTATGTAAATAAATAAATAACTGTTGGGTCAATTAGAGGTAAAATAATTGTTAAAGACAGCTATATTTCTTCCCATAAGGAATATCTTCAGAAAAAAATATAACAATATTTTCTTTTGATATATATAAATTTTGTAGTTACAATAATTCTAGGATCACTTATACATATACTTGCTTGCAAATATTTAATTATTTAGATCACACTTACTCATGCTTAACCAAGTCTATTAAAAATTAAATTCACTAATAAATAAAATCATTTTATGTTTTGATTGGAGGCCTGAAGATGACAATTATGGGAAGCAATTTAGCCATATTCTTGATATAGTCACTTAAATACAATAATTCCTACGTTTCCATGATGTTTAAATATATACGGATTGAATACGAGTTGAATACAGTTTTTGGATCCAAAGTGTTTATGAAAACCTAGATTCAATATGGATTAAATACGATACCGCTCCCGATACGATACACTAAATTCTAGGATCGTATCTGGATCGAGTTGCATGGAAACACATGAACTCGATCCTGACATGCGCAGAGAGTGCGTGTGAGCGCACCTAGCGTATTTCTGTAGAGACTGTAGTCAAATCTGTCAAAATACGTAATAAAAACATGGTTATAAAAGGTGAAGGTTACAAAATTATTAATAACCTTTACCAAAAATTACCAAGAAAAAGTTTTTTTTATTTTTTATTTCGTATTGAATACGGCTTCAATACTACTCTTGGAAACACCTAGCTTGTTTAATCCCAAATTAGGATTTAAACACACGGAAACGTAGTAAATATTTCAATTATACATCACGTATTGCGTTCAGGTTGTTATGGTTCCTTATCCTTATCTACATATTTATACAATACAGTATTTTTTTGTACCTCATAAACTTTATTTATGTCTTATGACTATTTATAATTAATACATTATAATTACAATTGATAACTATATCCATATAATCAAATTATACTTATGTGGAGGGGGGGGGGGGGGGGGGTCAAAACTGGTCTGAATGAATTTCAGGTATTGTGGTTTTTGACAAGAGCGTGTATTTTGTATGGTCTTTTATAAAATACAAATTTTTCTATAGCTATATTTTTAATATATATGTATTTCTTTACTTTTATTTTCAGTTCTCAAGAAGAAGTACTTAAGAAGTAGGTACTTCATTAAAAAAATATTGTAAAGGCTAAAATTTAGATTTCATAATATTGTTGCAAGTTCAAGTTTCAAAATAGTTAAATTCAAAATAACTTATTTAAAAATATAAGATTTGTGGATCCTAAACTGCTTAACCGAGTTTAATGATAATAACTAAAATGTAAGGTGGATTTATTGCTCTAAATTTGAAATATCTTCTTCCAAAAAGCTATTAGAAAATAATTTTAATAAGTACATACTTCCACCTTAATATAATTAGGAAGAAAAATTGCTGAGGAAAGAAGATAATGGTCAGTTAAAATAATTGCACATGACACACATTATTCAATCTTGGAATCCATGACATAATGCTTCACTAACAAACTATAGTAAAACAATCAAATTGCTGATGCACGGTCCTTTATGCATGACCATGCACTATAATTAGCTTCCACAGAATTGACGTCAAATGTCAAGATGTCTAACTTGAGGTGATAAACCAAACTGATTAAAAATTGAAGCCAATCTAGAAGGAAATGAAAATGACAAATACAGCTTGACAACTGTCAATTTCACGCAACCTGTCAAGTTGTGACAATGCCAAATTGATTTTGAAACCATATTGAAATCTCGGATGACGGTGCGAAACAGCGCTAGCGGTACATTTTTAATGACCATCTGACCATTCGTACATCCTTCAACCCCCGTATTAAACAATTATTGAATACATAAACATCAAGGGAAGTATTGAGGGATTGAATAAGCCTACCGATTGAATTCACATGGAACTATTTTCTTAAAACCAAAATTTTGGTCTTGGTACACTTTTACTTTATATACCCACCAAAACTGAAAGATAGTTGTGCGTATGGGTAACAAGGTACCCATACGCCTCTATTAGTTTGTTACCCACCTATATATTGGTATTCATAAAATTTTGAATAATGGGATGGGTGAAAAAGTTAATAACTATTAAGACAAAGGGATCTTTAGCCCAAAGAACTTTGGGACCAAGGAATATCACACTTTTGCACGTATAATTTCAAAATTAAAAAGTTGGTAACACAGTAAAAAAAAGTGCTTCGATCTAAATACACAATTTTTTGAAAAAATTGCATCCAACAAGGTTAAACACCCAAAAACAGGAAAAATGTTGCGAACTTCCCAACTCAAAATTTCTTATATCCGCGAGCAATTGCAAACTGATTTTTTAACACAACATTTTTTTTTTTTGTAATTTTTAAGCGGGGTATCATAGTAAAGGTATTGAAATGTAGATTACAAATAAATACCGCGTTTCAAAATGGGGGCCATTTTACTCCAAAAAAATGTCCCCCCCCCACTACCCCATTAAGGAAAGGCCCTAAAAATGAGAAAAAAATCCATGTGGTGCCGCGGGACACCCGGTAGGAACGAAGTTCCTTACGTTTTTCATTAAATATAAATTATAAAATCACACTGCTAAGTACGTATACATTGCTAACAACTTATACATAGCGGAGTTAGAAAAGAGACAAAATTAAAAGTAACTAACTGTTTGTACCTGGCAGAGTTAAGGCAAAATTAAAAGAAAATCATTATTTGTATAATTAAAGCAAGCGTCTTACTATAAATATATATTGAATATAAGAAAAAAGTTAATGATGATGAGTTTATAGTGAAAGAGTATGTTTGTTAAAGGAGTTTGGATTGAAATAGGATTGTTTTCTACCTACCCGGCCAATTAATTTAAAATATTATAAAATATATCTCTTCCATACTCTACAGCTTCTGCTAGTATCAGGATGAAAGTTTACATGATTTTATTTTATTTATTTACAAAACAAAGTGACATATTTGACATATATAACAAAAATAATCAAAACAAGTCAAGTAACAGGCTTCCTTAATAACACTTTTTCCCGTCTTTGAAAGCTTACGTTTACGCAAGCGTTGCACGTGAACGCTTGGGCGGATAACGTTTTCCAACGAACTCAGCCTGGGCATTGGTAAAATGAACATGTGTACCAAATTTCATCTAACTCGGTGAGCTTTTACTCAAGTTATCGTCATCTGTAGATTTCGTGACAGTGATTTTGGTCGTTTTTTCGGATTCACTCCCGGGCTACAGAACGTGCCATAACGAACTTCGTTCCGAAAATACATAAATATACTTCTCTGTGGGCCTGAAGATATATCCGGGAAAATACAGATCACAAATATACATCTCTTCCAAATCTATGATGCTAAAGGATAATAATTATATGCACACCTTATCCTCCAAAGTGAAACTTTCTATAAATATTTTAGTAAGAAAAAAAGTGGTAAATATGCATTATTATGACCGAAGAAACGCTTTTAGAAAAAAGGCAAGCACATGGCAGGATTTTTAATTTTGTTATTTAAAACCACGATACTGCCAAATAAAATTCATTAATTGCACCGTCATTTTTATAAAAAAATAAAAACATAATATATATATTTATAAATTTTAAATGAAAAAATCTAGTACCTAATAAATCTTATTTTTCATCTAGTGCTTGTAAAGTTTATTTTTTTTTATGTATTATTGTGCGGCTTTTAAGTAAAAAGTCTTATAGAACTTCTACATTATTCTTGGCTTAATATTAACTTATATTTACTTTTTTTTCCTTATTTTATTCTAAAATAAGTAATACAAGAAGCCCTTCTACCCTCCAATCTTCCGACAGATACCCCCCCTACTCCGTAAACCTGTCAGGAAAATGAAATATGTCTGCCTCTAGAGGAAATTTAGCAGACTTAATATCTTTTACTCTCTCTCTCTCTAAATATATATATATATATATATATATATATATATATATATATATATATATATATATATATATATATATATATATATATATATTTATATATATATATATATATATATCTACACTTCAAGTCAGATAACGTATGTTAAAATAGAGAGATACAAAAATTTAATTAAATTTGAGAATATATTTCGATATTATAAGATTTAATATTATGTTGAATTGTATAGAATTTTCAAAATGAAGAAAAATAAAGAATAAAGAAGATAAAGAATAAATGAAAAAAATAAAGAATTAAAATTTGTATGAATATGTTCCAGGTAAAACAGAAATATGTTTCAGACATAAGGGAACATTTTTTGGTTCCATGTTTGTCTGTCACATAATTTTTGTGAACCAATATATATATTTGAAACTAAACGTCCGTTTTTAATGAAATATAAGTAAAAAGTCTTACAGAACTGCTACATTATTATCCCTTATTGGTTCCACCCCACACCTTGGTAATTATGACCCCCACCCTTATCGCTAATTATGACCCTAAGGTTATAATTATCCCTTATTGGTTCCATATAAGTTTTAACCTTCCGCGCCCATTTGTTTCTATTCAACATGCGCACAAAAATACATTTATTTACACGCATATCCTTAAAAGTACTCATATTATGATGTTTATGAAATTTTGATGGATTGTCGAAAGTAGACCGCAGATAGCCCCAAATTAATTTCAACCGACTGAGCCCTTTAAAAAAATGAAATAATTATGACATATTAAAAAACTGCACGAAGCAATTAAATAAATTAGATAATAATGGTTTGTAAAAGCATAAAATCAATTAAAGTACGTGATAGGATGCGAGGGAGCTATGTGCCACACTAATTGGCAGTCTATTTATGTTGTTACCATTCAAATTAGTCGTTTGCTGTTTGCCATGTTTGATAAATTTAAAATCATTTTTGTATGTCGTATTGGGTTAGTTGACCAATTATTTTTGCTTCCGAGCTTACCGAAGGTAACGGAAGCTCGGAAGCTATATGATCGTAGAACAAAAAATTTTTAGGTCTCCGATTTTAAAAGTTCCAATACAGGAAACCGTTATAGACGTCAGGGATTATTTTTGGTTCCTTGTCTGTCTGTCGGTCTATCGGTCGGTCTGTCAGTCGGTCGGTCTGTCGGTCTGTCGTTCAATTTTTTGCGAACCAACGTATCTTAAAAACTACACGTCCGATTTTAATGAAATTTGGGTGGTAGGTCATGAGTAGCCAATTGTTGGTCCCATATAAGTTTCAACTTTCTATTTGTTTCTCTTCCACATGCGCACAAACATACATTAATTTACACCTATAGCTTGAAAAGAACTTATCTGATTTGTATGAAACTTTCATAGTTTATCGAAAGTAGCCCCAGATTACTTTGAACCGTCTGCGCTCTTTAACTTTTGCTTAATTGATAATTTAATTCAAGTAAAAAATCAAAACAATTTTAACAGATTAAAAAAAACAGGGGAAACAATTAAACCAATTAGACAATAATGGCTTGTAAAAGCATAAAATCAAAAAGTACGTGATAGCATGCGAGGAAGCTATGTGCCACACTAATTGGCAATCTATTTTATTATTTATTTTTTTGCTGCATCAAGACAAATTGATTATGCAATAACTCTCTTCACAGCACAGAACTATATGTTCTCTAGTGGAGAGATAACCTTTGTAGCGCTAATATATTAAATTGGTATAACTTGTAAAATATGTAATGTATGTATTATATAAATAATATGTAATGTATGTATGTATTATACATATTTGATATTATTTTAAAAATTTAATAAAGGTATTAATAATAAAATAAAACTTAATGAACAATTGATGACGCTATCTCAGAGAGAAAGAAAAATTACTTGATAAAGAACAATTAATACAAAGACTGAAGATGATCATAGTCTGGCTCGAAACGTATGCTCTAAGCAACATGTTGTAAATCTGTTTTATGTTTTTTTCTTACACCTACAAAATCTATTATCATAAATAATAATGATTATAATTTAATTATTTATTGTCCCTATTATAATCTTTCCTAACTTTAGAAGGAACAGGGAATAAGTAAGGGGTGCGAACCACAATGAAAGACGTAGTATCGGAGTTCGACAGAAAAAGACGAGAGAAACTACATATATATGAAATACTACATATTATAAAATATTAATAACCGAAAAAAGGTACACGAATGTATTCTACTACCTTGAAAATACGTAAATGAAACAGAAAACCGGCAAATAAGTCGCCACAATGTCTCTCAGACACGAATATATTATACCACCATATATAATACAGTAACACCAGATGTAAAATATAATTATTCAATTATTATATTTAATATTAAGGTTATAATCCACGTGAATCAACTTTGCATGTTCTAACTGACCACAAAATGTTCTAGTGACGGAGATTCGAACCCACTGTGGTTTTATAACGATCGTATTGTAATATAATATATACGAAAGTCAAATAAAAACATTTGTGAATTCAACACTCATGAAATCTAAATACGACTATTATATATATTTATTTTTTTTAAATAAGATAATTTTATTAATTATTTTATTATTCCAAGTTAATTATACTGTCAAAACGAGTTGTTTGTATATTAAAAAAAAAAAAAAAAAAATTCAAAGAATTAATGCGATATTATAATTGATAATTTGAATTAAATTATTATAATTTGCTCCAATAAACATTAGAACAATTATTATTCCGTTAGAATAATGTATATCATGGCTGGATTTATCATTATAATCTACGCTAACTGGCATGGAACGAAGTGAGGTGGATGTATCAGGCCAACTGTCCAGTTGTGTCAGTCCATCATTGACTCATAGCGGTTCAGTGAAATATCTCGCTGTTTCTTCAAGATAGTTTTGCTTCCAAGCTTACCGAAGATAAAGGAAACTATGTGATCATTCAGAAGAACGGAAATATTTTATGACTATGATTTCAAAATGTCCAAGACAGACATCAGGAAACATTTTCGGTTCCATTTCTGTCTGTCACTCAATTTTTGCGAACGAACCTATCTTAAAAACTACACGTCCGATTTTAATGAAATTTGTATGTTAGGCCATAATTATTATCCTTTCTTGGTCCCATATAAGTTTCAACCTTCTGCGCCCATTTGTTTCTCTCCCACATGCTCACAAACATACATCTATTTACACCTATAGCTTCAAAAGTACTTATCTGATTTTTATGTAATTTGGATGTTTCGTCGAAAGAAAACCGCTGATTGCACCAGATTAATTTCAACCTTCTGCGCATTTTAACTTTATCTTAATTGATTCTTTAATTCATGTAAAAATCAAAACAATTTAGACAAAAGAAAAACGGAGGAAACAAATAAATTAGACAATAATGACTTGTAAAAGCATAAAATCAATGATGTATGCGATAGGATGCGAGGAAACTAAATGTTAGTCTATTTTAAAATATTATTTACATTATATAATGTGCTCAAAATTACGCGTTTATTCATAAATTTAGAATTCTTAGAAAAATACTTGATCAAAATCACACTCCGTTCTCTATTTCAATCGTTATGGGACACCACTTTACTTATTTATGGGACACTACTTTACCTATTTATGGGACACCACTTTATCTGTTTATGGGACAATACTTAACTTATTTATGCGACACCACTTTACCTATTTATGGGACACCATTTTACTTATTTATGGGACACAAATTACCTTTCTGCATTGTAAGAACGCTATTGGATCTATAATTAATCAGATAAGACTCGCTTATTTCTGAATAAGTTGCTCTTAAAGCTATCTTTGAACTGGGTACATTCAACAACTTGGGTACATTTTTAAGACGAAGAGTTCAAGGGAAGTCAAAAATATTACTGGACCATCTTTCAAAAAAGAAAGGGGTTAGAGACCAGCCTTAACCCCTAGCTGGTATTTTTATTTTATTTTTTCAAATCGTTTAACTCTTTTCGGATGTCACATAAAAAGTCAGAAGAAAGAGGGCCAAAAAAACAAACATTATAAGCTAGTTGTGCGTTGGGCTGTTTTATTCTTGATTTTTATGTCATAATCTAAATTAGAATAAATAAAAAAAATAAATAAAAGAAATTAGTAGGCATGTCATCTAGATGAAAGCGAATTAGAAGAAGAGAAAAAAATAGTGAGAAAATGGAACATCCGTGACAATATCTGGCCGGTTTATGTCGAGAAAAAAAAATTAAAAGAAATGTTATTTCATAATCTAAAAGATAGAGGGATTTGAGAGAAAAAAGAAGAGATATATATATATATATATATATATATATATATATATATATATATATATATATATATATATATATATATATATATATATATATATAATGCATTGAAATGTGGTAAATGAAGATTGAAAGCCCTCATTTACGTACGTCATCCAAAACGAAAACAAAAAAAAATTAATAATGTGTATTGAAAAAAAAAATTAAGTTAGAAATAAAATATAAAAAAAAGAAATAAAGAGTTGAGATAATTTCTTAATATACTTGTGAGTTCATTTCTATTAATAAAAATGTTCAATATAAAAAAATAAAATAAATAATCTTGTTAAGATGAAGAACATGTGGGAGACAAAAAAACTAGTTGCCAACCTGTCTCAACTCTATCTTGTACTCCAAGTAGAAAATAATTTTAATATTTATTCTACAAAGGGAAAATGCATCGCGTTTACTTCCTTAAACCAACGCACTGATAATTTCAAGGTTTTTTCATTCGTTTTGTACGATTTTTCTTGTTTTAATTCTTCTCTGATAGGTTTAAATGAAAAATGACTGAATAGAACACATTAATAAAGAAGTAGAGATATCTAATGTAATTGTTTTCTCTCTATTTATGATTATCTATTTTAATACATGAGTAAGAAACAGGTGTGTTACCTATTTCCAAGTTATAGTTAATTATAAAGTGAATTTGTTATACAATTTTAATTCTATGTTATATGTAATCGAAATTAAATTTAATATAGAAAGATACGCATGGATGTTAAGTATAATTATAATTACAAGTATATGATTAAAAACTTCTTTTAAAGTTACATTTAAATAAAAGAACTTTATTTCGAAGGCTTGATGATTAAAAAATGTTACGCATAAATATTTTTTTTAATACATCATTGCGTAACAATATGTATGTATAAATAATTGCAAGATAAAAAGAACTTTTTATAAACTACGTTTTCAAATTTTCTGTCGTAAATCATAAATTTGAAACCTGTCAAAATGAAGATTGTAAATACTATGGGATATATCAAAACAAATAAAATAACTCGCGGAATTTTTCCGAACTAACTTTCTACCCAGAAAATTTGCTGAAAACTAATTAAATTCTGCTGAAAGATGGTTAAAAGTATTAAAATAATGTATTGTCATCGTGTTCTGAGCTATTCTAAAAGTTTCAAATGTCTAGCTATTCGGGAAGTTAGTTAGAACTCGATTGCCTGATTTGTACTGGACAAACAAAATAAACAAACAAACAAACAAGAAAGCAAGCTAATAAAAACGTAATAAAATGATTAGAAATGACTGATAAAATAATTAAATAAATATTTCGATTGTGCTGAAATTTGCAGTAATTATACCTCTTTATAAGACATACATTGTTACTGAATTACGTTTTGATATCTGCCACTTCTGAACTTTTGAAACTTTTAATACTAAATAATTTCTGAACTATTTTGTCAGTTGAGCTGGAAATTCACACCAACGATGCCTTTCTACAAGATGAATAAATCCTCAATATTTGATTTAATTAACTGCCGCCATTTTGAAAATATCGACTTTTGATTTTGTTATAGTAAAGTATTAGTTTAAATTTTTAAACGACTCACAATAACACACCTCATTATATCGGACTTAACTTTTAACGGACAAACAAAATTATAATACACATAACAAACAACATCTGTTATAATTTATAGGTTTATATTTGGTAAAGGAAAGTTCCGAGACGCTCTGCGTACGATTTATTTATTTTGATTATTAATAAAATAATAAGATAAGTGTGAATCTCTCATTGCTATGACGGTTAAGGCAAAACTCAAAAGAAATTGTTTTTCAAAAGAGGCCAAAATTAGCAAAATATTTAAATTTACCATTTTATAGTTAAGAGGCCATAATTAGAAAAATATCTGTTTACAGTCCAATTATGACATCATGAAGGATGCCGCAAGCAAATGGATGACCGACGCAATATTCCCATATTATTAAATGCCGATTAAAACGGAGACCAAGGCAAAACACGAAATTACATTTTCAAAAAGCCACAATAGCAAGACATCTTATTACTTTTTATTACTAATTTATGAAGGAGATCAATGCAAGAACTATAATATGTAATAATCACATTATATTTATAAGACTACACTTCGAAAAAGACTAATTTAAGATTTATAATTGGTCAATTCACTGTTCAAAAATTACATTAGCTATTATCTATAATGGCAAACAGATTGTGACTACATTTATAAAAGAGATTATTCTTAGCGCTTTATAAATAATCAACTTAAATTTTTTCGTCTAAACTATAAAATCAAATTTAAATTTAAAATTTTATAAAATAGTATAATAAAATAATTCAACTAGAAAAATCATATTATACTATATTCATTAAAAACAATGTACTAATCGTGATATAATGAAGTCAATATGTACTTTAAAAGGAATTAAATCATAAATATAGATATGTATATAAATTTACTCTAAAATCCGGGGAAATTATAAATCTCACATGAAAGATACATTAAATTCCTAATTTCATTATCTTTTAGCAATAAAACATTAAAAAGGACGAAAGGGGAATTATAAATTAGAGATATTTAGAATAAAATTTAAAGAAAATTTTTAGCGATTTCTACTTTAAAAAACATATATATCATTCGATTTTAGAAAGTATAAACTCAATAGAAAAAATCAAATAGTGTAGTATATTCACCTTTTGATCACTTTAAAAATGAGTTTATTAGTGTATTAAGGCAGGAACCCATGCCTTAATACAGGGTGGTCCAAAAATCCCCCCCCCCCATCTTAACTTTTGAACGGTTTGAGATTAATTAATGAAACTTGGGGGATCCGTACCATGTAAAGGGAAGTTTGTTTTCATTCAATTGCACGCAGCTAGTGTGCAATTCCACTTGCCCCAAACAATCCACTTTGCCCCAGGTCACAAAATTTCAAATTTGAGTGTATATTTCTGATAGCATATTTAAATTCTACGGATAAAAATAATGAAGAATTTTTCAATCTCAAATTTTGAAAGCTATAAACTCCCAGACTAGTTTGTTACGTCAGGTTATAATATCTCTGCTCATCATACCTACTGCGCATGTCTCAATTCTGTTTTCAATTTAAATTCCGATTCTACGCTATACTTACAAAACAGTCTCAATACATAACCAAAATTTTGCTGTTGCGACCTTGAACTTGAAACGTTTTAAAATCATCGTTTCCATGGGGGTTTTGAATACCAAAACCGTGGTTGAACTAGCCTATACGGGGCATCATGTATAGAAATGAAAAAAACTGGCACATATAATTAAAGTCTTTTCTATATATTGATAAAAAATGCACCAATTATAGATTCTTCTTCATTTAATAAGTTTTGTCTTAATACAATTTCCATCTTCAGTCTTCTATTTTGAGACACAGATACAGGTTGATTTTGGGAATCTTGGGCGTATGTATCTGTTGTAGATTACATGGGCTTCGATGTAGCGTATCTGGTTTTTCAAGAGAGTATGAAATTAAAAAGAATACATAAATAAAGCAATTTATATCAATATACAGGAAACACTTTAATTATGTATGCATTATATTTGTTAGATTTTGCATTTCTATACATGATGCCCCATATAGGCTAGTTCAACCGAAATATAAATTTAAAATATATTCCATTTAAATAAAGAAACTAAACAATATTTCAGTTGTAAATATTAACTTAAGTTACGATACATTTATTAATAACAACGCCTTAATCAAGTATTTTTTACAACTTAATTTATATTTTTATCACCACTTTAGTAGGTAAGTAGAAAATAGATGACCAATTTAGTGATTAATACAGGCCAGAATATACCTACTATTCACTACGATCTCTTGCTTGAGAAATAAACCCATATTATTTTAAGAAATATTAACCCATATATATTTAGAAGAATTAACCCATATATTTTAAGAAATATTAACCCATATATTCTTTACTCCTAGTATTTTATTTAATCCTTAAAATTGACCTCGATGATTTAATATATTGAATTAATTTAAAAGATATAATCTAGAATTAGATACAGTCCATTTATTTTCATTATTATTGATATCAGATGTCCTCAAACGAAAAATTGAATAAGATTATTGTCTCTGACAATGAAGATTGTTGGTAATAGATAAAGTAATGTTGTGTTCAATGATTTAACGTTCTGATTCACAGATTAATTAAATTCAATGAATTGAATATATAAAATGACACAAGTAATAATATATAGTTAAATTAAATAGTATTATGGGTATTGGCATTGGATATAAGTCAAGACGTTATTATATTTTCAAACGTTATTAGCAGATTATGAAAAATGAAGTTCAATTTATTTAGTTTTCTCATAAACTTATAGTAGTAGAGAAAATGTTTTGTGATAACTCAGAAATTCGATTATTTTTATCGGGGGGGGGGGGGGGGGGTCATAAGGGGTTGTAGCAGTAGCTTAAACACACCTGAGAGGACCCCTCCTTTTTTTGCAAAATGGCATGAAAATAATACACTTTCTACGAGTTTTAGAGGTTTTTGTAATCTACTCTTCAATACGTTTCATTTGATACCCCACTCAAAATTAAAAAAAAAAAATAATAAAAATAGCGTGACCTGAATTATCCGCATTTTGGATTTGAACAGCTGGTAATTGTAAGTTCGCTATAGTTTTCCTGTATGCGCATAAACGAGTTTTTGTTACTGCAAAGTTTCATGAGTCCATCTATTTGATAGAAAATTTATTGGAACCGTACAGCGTGACAGACAGACTCAGGAACGAAACAATAACGTTTTATTTTTTTTGGTTTTACCAACAAAATTCTAAAAAAAATCATACCTCGAGACTAAATGAACTAATTTTAACTCTAAACTAGGGGGCGTTGAAGTGGACTACCAATCAGGTGGCATGGCTCGCCTGTTCTAGGGGCGCCTGCATCTGGGAGACGTCTCCAGACCTCAGGAGGCCTAGACCCCAGCAGGGGGCGCTTGTTTAATACTCTTGCCAGGGGCGCCAGGCACATTGGGGGCAAATTTAATTTTACTGGGCGCTGCTCTCCAAAAATTCTTAAGTATCAGAAACAGTCCCAAGTAAACAATCACCTTTCAAGGCCCATCATCTATAATAAGATAATAAGGCCCTGCCCGAAAATAATCAAAAGAAGAATTAGGTAAAAGAAAAATACTGGGGCCTTTTCTGTTAGTCCCTCCCCCACGCCTTCTGGAGGTTTTTTCGCATATACAAGGTTGCACCCGTTAACTTTTATGGGGCATTCCGATTTTCCACAACTGTCTAGTGTACAACAAGCTGAAAAACCACTCACTATGTTGAGTAGCTTATTATTTATCGGTATACATATATAACTACTTTTTTCGACCTCTGTCCAAGATAATACAATACTGATAAAATATCCTTATTATTTATTGAAATAATCATATGAAACACTTTTATTGACCTTTGTCACCAAAACAATGAAGTGTAGATATTGCTATTATCTCATTATAGTTTTAAGAGGAAACCGATCAGTCTAATACGTATTAGTGCGTCGAGAGTTGGGAGTCCAATACTTACAAAGACGGTATTGCACCTGACACGTCTTTGTCCATCTGGCCATGAAATGGCATAGTCACTATCTGACAACTTTATGCACTGTCTTTCCAATAACAAATATGAGTTTCAAGCCGTAAGTTGTGTGTTTTTTTTTAACCTATTACTTTCTTGGAAATGTGTTTATTTATGTATGTATGCCAATATGAAATGAGGTGATCTACCAAGCACATTGTTTTTTTCGATTTCTGTGCACTAGATAGTTGTGGAAAATCGGAATGCCCAATGGAAGTTAAAGGGTGCAACCCTGTATATGCGAGAAAGCGCCCGGAAAGCGTGGGGGGGGGGGGGTTAACAGAAAATACCCAAATACTGGTCCCAACGATTATTTGAAAGGCAACCTTTGGAAATCAACATAGACACCATTAATAATGGCTACTCTTTACTCTCTCTTCGCCGTCGATAAAAAGACACCTCACTTGCTTACACCTACAAGGAGTGAAGAGTTATTTTTTGACGTACCATCCAAATTTCATTAAAATCTAAACATCTTGTTCCCAAAAATTTTGACAGACACACATGAGACTAAAAATGTTCCGTGAAGTATAAGAAACATTTCTGTCTAGAGAAATTTAAAATTTGGTGACATTAAAAACAATTTTCTATTTCTTCCGACTTCCGAGCTTACCACGAAGGTAACAAAAGCTATGTGATTGCTTTGGAGAACAAACATTTTTGCACACATCAGAGAACATTTTTGGGTCAGTGTCTGTCTGTTGGTCGCGCAATTTTAGCGAATCAACAATCTTAAATAACTCGTCTAATATTAATGAAATTTGGATGACACGTCATAATTGGCCCATTGTTGGTCCCCCATAAGTTTCAATTTTCCACTTGCTCACACAAATCCACTTATTTACATCTACATACATCTTCAAAATAACTTATACGTCTGCGCTCTTTAACTTTTGCTAAATTGATATTTTAATTCATGTAAAAAATCAAAACAATTTTTACAGATTGTCAAATCCTATAGTAGGTTTAATAGGTTGTCAAAGTATAAAATCATTGAAGTATACGAAACATGACGTGAGGAAGCTATGTGCCACACTAATTAGCAGACCATTTTTAAAAATGCCTAAAATGCTTCCGTCACCTTTGGATAAGCTCAGAAGCAAAATAATGATCACAAAATGAGAAACAACGGTAGCTTTATGACAATAGCCTAAAAATATAACTATCCTACCACTAAAAGACAAAGAAGAAAGCTACAATAAGTACCTGTGTAAGTTGTTTTCCAAATCATTAAAAAGACCATTTCAAAACGGATGTTTCTCTAACCAACGTTCTAAGCAATTGCTCTTATGTAAAAAAAGAAATATTATATATATATATATATATATATATATATATATATATATATATATATATATATATATATATATATATATATATTATATATAGATTTAAAGGATGGGGTTAATGGGTGAAACTAAATGAAAAGAATTATCCCTCATTATAATAGAAATAAAAAAAAAATAAAAAAAGTATATGAAGTTGATCCTTCAGTTCGGAGTTGCTTCAAGATTGAAGATTCCCTTGAAGGTGTATCCTTAAGCGTGAAGAAAAAGAAAAAAAATGAATGATCCTAAGGTTTTGGTATAATGACCAAGATCCTAACCCTTCTTTTTTTTATAATAACTCCCTCAGACGTAAAAATAATACCTACCCTGTCGTGTCTTTTAATAATCTACAGTGTATCTGTGTAAGCTATAGTATAATATGAGAGTATCTAAAACCATTATAAGAATTTTTAGTGGTTATGGGGGCTTGGTTGTTTTGAACATCCTCAAGGTCTTATGGTAATGTTACCTCTTATTGGTACCTCAGAGGAAGGTCTTTTCTTGAAAGGTTCTAATGGTACGTGGGCGAGATGGATTTTAACATAAAGCATTAAGCAACGTTTTCAAAACAAATTAGATAAAACCAACTTACAAAAAGAAAAAAAGAACAGAAATTATGTATGGATTTCAATACAGCTGGTACTCTATCATTTCATCTTAATAAACATATTATGTATATATATATATATATATATATATACATATATATATATATATATATATATATATATATATATATATATATATATATATATATATATATATATATATATATATATATGTATATATATGTATATATATATATATATATATATATATATATATATATATATATATATATATATATATATATATATATATATATATATATATATATATATATATATATATATATATATATATATATATATATATATATATATATATATATGAGAGACAGACAGACAGAGAGGGAATAGAAATATAAAACAGCATAGTAAATTTTAAATATATTTAATCCGAAAAATCTTATTTTCTTAAGATATCTCCCTACTGATGGACGCAACACGCATCATTTCATTGGAATTAGTTTAATAGTTTATTATGAAAGAGACGTGTAGTTCAATAACCAAACAATGTCATAGACGAAAACAAATCGGTTCGAAACAACTCAGACAAACTTTCTCATATACGAGTTCATAATTACTTAGCCCAGTGTTTTCCATTTATTAGTTTTGGAATTGGTATATTTAATTATTAATTTTTATTAAACATTACATCAAAATTTATCTCAAATATAACAATTTATCATAAAAATAACTTTTCCTCTGCAGGGAATCGAATGCGGTCGCTCTTAAAACCATTTTCTCAGTAACAAGATTTTTCGTGGGAAGAAAGCTTATATCGTTAGATTCGTACTTAAATGGACTACATTTCAGAATTTTTTTAATCAAATTCGTCAGAATCGTTTTCGAGAAATAATTTTTTTCAGAGTTTCTGGAGAGCTACGCCCTCAAATTTGTAGCTTAAATTCAATTTTCGATATCGTCTCGGGGTATGATTTTACTGAACATGTATGCCAAATTTCGACAAAATCGGTTCAGTAGTTTATGCTCCACGCGGCTGTGCAGACAGATGACTGACATTTTTAAAACCACTTTATTGTACCCAGGGGACCTCAAATCGGGTAAATCAATCAAAATCGAATTTTCGTGCCAATCACAATTCTTTCTCTTTATATATCAGAAAGTAAAATTGTAATTATAAATATAAAGACGTAGATAAAGGAATGAAGAACAAAGATGTATCCGGTGAATATGAAATCTCTCCAATTTTGAAAAACCAGGGTACAATATTTAAACAGTACGAAAAAATCGGGTACAGGGTACCTCGGAACTTTTCTCTCCTGCTGCGAAGCAGCAGGAGGATGCAGCAATGGACGTGGTCAGTACTTGGATGGGTGACCGCTCTGAACTAAATGATTTATTATCATTCTTAAAAAAAAACTTATTTTTAATACGTATATTTTATTTAATTATTAGAAGTTTGGTGGTATTTTGACAGATGTAAACAAACTTTGACGTCATCAAAATTATCGCACTAATAAATAATTATATTCGCTTATAACTTTTAAACTAATTAATGGAATTTCATCGGTTTTTTTTATATTTGTTCCTTAATTTTTTCCGGTTCCAACGATATGCTATATGTCTAAAACCTATTTATACACTCAGTATTATTAACCGTCAAAGTTTAATTTATAACTTCAAAATGGCGGCCAATATCAAAATGAAATTTGGTGGGCTTGTTTGTCACACAGAGGGGTACATTCTTACCATAGTTCCACTCGATCATAACCATTTTCGATTTATTACGATTTTTTTTTAATGTTTGCTGACTCAGAAAACTGGGTTCAAGATGGCGGAATAAGTTGATTTTCCGGGCGGCACCATTACAGGTAAGGACTGATTTTTTTGCCAAGTTTCAACTCTCTAGGTTGGCGAATACCTTGGGCGCTACGATGATAACACACATACATACATACAGAAGTCACGCTGAAAAACCACTCAAGAGGTCTTAAAAACACCCACAACGGATAATTTCGTTGAAATCTAAACAAAAATCTGTTTTGGTGAAAACAATACTTTTCCTACTATAGGTAGTGAGGAAAAGTAAAAATCTAAAGGTCGTAAGTATGAAGACGTAGATGAAGCATTTCTACAATGTGTGAAAATGGTGCGGGATAAACATCTTCAAGTCATAAACAAGTCAAATGTGTGCTAGTCAGGACACAGCGAGAGTCCGTAGTCAAGTGTGTGCTAGTCAGGACACAGCGAGAGTCCGTAGTCAAGTGTGTGCTAGTCAGGACACAGCGAGAGTCCGTAGGCAAGTGTGTGCTAGGCAGGACACAGCGAGAGTCCGTAGTCAAGTGTGTGCTAGTCAGGACACAGCGAGAGTCCGTAGTCAAGTGTGTGCTAGTCAGGACACAGCGAGAGTCCGTAGTCAAGTGTGTGCTAGTCAGGACACAGCGAGAGTCCGTAGTCAAGTGTGTGCTAGTCAGGACACAGCGAGAGTCCGTAGTCAAGTGTGTGCTAGTCAGGACACAGCGAGAGTCCGTAGTCAAGTGTGTGCTAGTCAGGACACAGCGAGAGTCCGTAGTCAAGTGTGTGCTAGTCAGGACACAGCGAGAGTCCGTAGTCAAGTGTGTGCTAGTCAGGACACAGCGAGAGTCCGTAGTCAAATGTGTGCTAGTCAGGACACAGCGAGAGTCCGTAGTCAAGTGTGTGCTAGTCAGGACACAGCGAGAGTCCGTAGTCAAGTGTGTGCTAGTCAGGACACAGCGAGAGTCCGTAGTCAAATGTGTGCTAGTCAGGACACAGCGAGAGTCCGTAGTCAAGTGTGTGCTAGTCAGGACACAGCGAGAGTCCGTAGTCAAGTGTGTGCTAGTCAGGACACAGTGAGAGTCCGTAGTCAAGTGTGTGCTAGTCAGCACACAGCGAGAGTCCGTAGTCAAGTGTGTGCTGGTCAGCACACAGCGAGGGTCCGTAGGCAACAAAGTATTGTTTAAGTAGTACCTATTGATGTAGCTTTTTAAAATGCTAAAAAACCTACTTTGAACTATCCTATGGGTCTGATATTCTTAAAACACATAAACAAACTTCTGATAAAGAATTTTTTTGCCACTGAACCGGACTATAAACATATAAATATATCTAAAAGAGCATAAGTATAAAGAAATGCATTTTGACAATTAAAACAAAAATAGGTATATATTTTTTTTTCGAAATTTCCAAAAAGTTGTATCTTTACTTTTGGTCAAAGAATGTTCAGGATTTTTTTTTAGAATGTTTGCCCTTTACATAAGCGAGATAGAAGGGGGTACACTTTTCACACCCGCCTACGCTCGCCCTATCAAAGTTATAACCAAAAAATTATATATTTTTGTAATCAGCTCGACGTACCCTTTCATATGATACCCCACATTGTCTCCAGAATAAACAATTATTTTTTAACCCTCAAGTTTTTTTTACCCTAATTTTTTTAAGTAGCTATAGCTTTAAAATGTGTGGGTAGGTACTATACACATACATGCAAAATTTCAAAGTGATCGGACGAAAGGTGTCACCGTGAGAGCAGGCGACAGACGGAAGGACGGACAGACAGACATACGCAGGAAAATATAAGGGTCCTTGGTTTTGCCAACGAACCCTAAAAATGTCTACATAGCAACATTTGTTTCCTAGAACCATCAATTTCGTTGTATGAAGTTCCGACTGCATATTTAAATAGAATATAGTTTGCCTTTTAAACTTGTTGAAACACAGATAAATCGATACAAAAACAATCGATATTGTCCACCTTGAACTCTATTAAGAGTGGCGTGTGATAAAAAAAAAAATCATAATTCGGTCAATAAGTTAATATTGAAAAAACTATGTATATATATATAAATAAATATCTCAGGGACCCTGGATCCCTCTTTTTTAGCAATAAATATGTTAAACATATGTTAATGCGATGAAAAGATATTAAGAATTGTTAAAGTGAAGGGCGCATGCTCAATATGTTATTGTTATTCAGTATTTAAGGAGGTTAGGCATCTCATAAATTATCTCTAATAAAATTGAATATTTTAAAAATTAAGCCTTAAGAATATATTTTCGTTGAAGTTTGTAGATCATTTTTTTTGGGGGGAAAAAAAAAATCTTTATTCATTCAATAATTAAAAAAAAAAAAATGATTTATAACAACGCTTAGTTTAATTAATTGTCTTTTATCTGACCCATAAAAATTACAAAAATTTATGACATAATCACTTTCTAAGTTTATACTGAGCGTGATTCCAGTTCATAATAATACATAATTGAGAAAAGAAAAATTCTTCTTATCAATTAAATTATTATTATAATTAAGTACCAGTGATTAAAAAAAAATCATTTAATAAGGACATTATCGTTTGCTTATTATGTACGAATATGTGTAAATTCTGTATAGTGAATGTATAAGAACTTATTTGTTTTAAGCTAATACAAAATAGTCTGTCAATTACAAGTACTGTCAATATCCTCTCGTCCTTTACCACCTGTTACTGTTAACCGAACGTAAGTTCGGTTATCACATAGATTCCGTTACCTTCGGTAACGAAGGTAACGGAATCTATGTGATCGTTTTAAAGAATGAAAATTATTTGTGTCTCCGATTTCAAAAATTCAGACATCAGCGAAAATTATGGGTTTCTAGTCTGTCTGTCACTCAATTTTTGCCACTAACATTATCTTAAAAACTCATCGTCAGATATTAATGAAATTTAAGTGGTTGGTCATAATTAGTCTATTTATGGTCCCATATAGGTTTTAACCTTCTGTGCCCATTTGTTTCTCTTCCACATGCGAACAAAACTAAATTTGTTACACATACATTTATTTCAAAAGTACTCATCTGAGTGTCATGGAATTTGGATGGTTTTTCTAAAGTAGCCCAAAAATAGCTCCAAACTTATTTTAACCTTTCTGTGCTCTTATAATTTGTCTAATTTAATACTTGAATTCATGTAAAAATCAAAATAATTTTCACATTTTAAAAAAAGGGGGGGACAATAAAATATATTTGGTAATGATAGGGTTTTAAAAGCATAAAATAAAAGAGTATAGGAAATAGGAAGAATGGAAGCTATGTGCCACATAAATTGTAAAACTATTTTAAATGAATTAAAGTATCCACTTTAGCAAAATTTAAAGACTGCAGAATCTAGCCACTGATTCTGCTTACTACGTTCGATTAACCATCACATTGCCATTAAAATGTGATGAGTACTTTTATTGACCAACAATGGGCTAATCATGATCTACCATCAAAATTTCATTAAAATCGGACGAGTAGTTTTTGAGATAAGTTGGTTCGCAAAAATTGAAATTTTTGAAATTGGAGACAAATAATTTTCGTTCTTCAGAACGATCACATAGCTTCCGTTACCATCGGTTAGCTTGGAAGCAAATATAGATTATTTCAGAGATGAAGAAATAAACCATTTTACACATTTATTTGACGAGATCTTCAAGATGAAACTCCCCCCCCCCTTCCTACAAGAAGTTACTATTTTCATTAACAATTAAACATTAATCAGCTTGATATATCTCTAATTTTCCAGTTAAATATATAAATAATACAAGAAAAAGATTAATTAAAAAATAGAAGTTTTAAATTATTTTTCAACACTATTTCCACGGATAAACAATGAATACAATTATCTATTCTAAAAATGATATATTCTCATAAAATACAGTTTTATTTTAACATATGGAACGCTGCCTACATTAAAACTATTTTTAAAAAAATAAATGTATTAAAATCAAGGATAGTCGTTACGATAATATACATACTAGATGTCTGGACACCTTAAAATATTTCTTTCCATATCTCTATATTATTAGAATGATAAAGCACAAAAAAAATCCATAGTATATTATTACGCTCTGTTGGAACTTGGTCGAACTCATTACTGTAAGGTTTACCATCCTGGTATCCATCCTGGTATCCAGATGGTAATAAAAAATGGTCAAGGATGCATCTACAGAGGAAACCTCTCAAAATTAAATGTTCGGCTACTGTTTTTATTTAGTAAATCTTTCATTATGTTATTTTATAAATGAAAATTTTATTCATTGTTTATCAGTAGCTTTCGTGTTGAAAAATAATTAAAATTTTTTTTTTCCTTTTTATTCTATTAAACAAAACTGGTGTTTCATGGTCTCATGTTTATTCAATTAAAAAAAAAAATGTGTAGCGATCATAATACTCAAAAATATAAACATTAAAATATTCAAAACCATTTTTCTTTTTTTAAATTATAGTTTTTATTTAATAGTTTTTTTTTTTTTTTTTTTTAAATAACTCTTAACTATAATTTGTTCTTGTCACTTAACTCCTATATAGGAAAGTAGGTGTTGCTACATCAGTATGGCACAGACCTAAATTACCTAGATCATTCTTCTACAAGGGCACACATCCACGAATACCGTACGTAGATGGGTAGAGGTGGATAAGATGATTAGAGGTGGATAAAGGTGGTGAGAAGTGGTTAGAGGGGGTTAGAAGTGGTTAGAGGTGGTGTGAGGAGGTTGGAGGTGATTGGAGGTGGTGAAAAGTGGTTAGAGGTGGATGGAGATGTTTAGCGGTGGTTGGAGGTGGATAGAGGTGGTTAGAGGGGGTTCGAGGTGGTTGGAGGTGGTGAGAAGTGGTTATAGGTGGATTTAGATGGTTAGTGGTGGTTAGAAGGGGTTCAAGGTGCTAATAGAAGTGGTTAAAGGTGGAGTGAGATGGTTGGAAGTGGTGTCAAGTGGTTAGAGGAGGACGGAGAGGTTTTGTGGTGGTTGGAGGTGGATAGAGGTGGTTAGAGGGGGTTCGAGGTGGTTGGAGGTGGTGAGAAGTGGTTATAGGTGGATTTAGATGGTTAGTGGTGGTTAGAAGGGGTTCAAGGTGCTAATAGAAGTGGTTAAAGGTGGAGTGAGATGGTTGGAAGTGGTGTCAAGTGGTTAGAGGAGGACGGAGAGGTTTTGTGATGGTTGGAGGTGGTTGGAGGTGGTTAGAGTTGGTTAGAGGGGGGTTCGAAGTGGTTTGAGTCCCGATAAATATTCAAATTGACGAAAAACAAATAGTTCAAATAGGAAGAATTTTTTAAAAATGATATAAATAAAAGTTATAAAAATAGTCAGCCAATTAGTATGGCCATGGCTACCTCGCGTACTATTTTGTACACATTTATGATTTGACACTTTTGAAACCTATTAGTGGCCACAATATTAAATTTCCCCCCCGTTTTTTAAATTTGTCAAAATTATTTTAATTTTTTACATGAATTAAAATATCAAATAAGAAAAAATTTAAAGAGTGCAGTTAGTTGAATTTAATTTGGGGCTATCTGCGGTCTACTTTCGACAAACTATCTAAATTTCATACAAATCAGATGTGTACTTTTGAAAGTATCGGTGTAAATAAATGTATGTTTGTGCGCATGTGGAAGATAAACAAATGGGTGCTGAAGATGTGAAATTTACATGGGACTAACAATGGGCTAATTATGATCTAACATACAAATTTCGTGTCACATATATTGTTTTTGACGGATTTCTTAGGTGTTGATTGAATAAATACTCAAAACTTGTTACTTTTAATTTATTTTTTCCCTTACAAAACGTTTCGACCCTTCTTTATGTTTTTTAAGGTCATTTTCAATCTGTTTTTCATTTACAGGTACATTTTTTATGTCAAACTTCAAATTCCTCCAAGAGAGTTCGTCATGATAATTTAAATTAGAATTTTAAAATATAAGTACACTACGTCACAACAAAACATTTCGACAATATAAACTAAATACAATATAGTTATACTTACTATATAATAATAAATTAAAACATGGTACAAGACCCACAAGTCTTGTACCATGAATAACGTCATTTGAACATACAAATTTCATTAAATTCGCATGCTTAGTTTTTGAGATATGTTGATTCGCAAATGTTGAGCGACAGGTAGACTGACAAGGAACCCAAAATGTTCTCTGATATCTGAAACGGATTTCTGTCTTGGAAAATAGGATGTAGGAATCTATGTGCCACACTATTTGAATCTAGGGTATTCTAATGATCTTTTTCCATTAATGAGTGGTTTGCGCTCAATGCGACACATCTCTATTTCATTATTATTAGTACTTTGCTGTACTTAATTTTAATCGACTAATTCATTTAATTGTTCTTTTTTTTGCTATTCTGTCATCTTTTTCTTGTTTATCTCCGGGTTGTGAAATTAGAATATACATTATTTTTCTATTGTTCTAGTTGATAAGATGGTTCTAATACGACTGCGGTGTTAACCTTGATTTGATAATGCAATGGTAAGCTTTAGTCATTTCTAATACTTCGTTAACAAATGTTCTCAACACCTGCACCGTATTTTTTATTTTTTTCTTCTCTATGAGTCAGGTTTGAAAATGTTTAAAAAAGGAATATTAAAAAAAAACCTTGTGAAGCAATAACTCATTTAATATATCAACGTCGGCAGAGTTATTTCAATTCTTAGGATTATTTTTATTATTTATAATAGTTATTACTAATACAAGTTCAAACTAACGGATGATTTTTTACCTTATTAAGAAAATCAACATGTTTCTTTATCAACTGTAATTACTCGTTGTATAAAGTTAGCAATTAATTTACTGTAATCATTATAATTGCATTTTTACTGCAGATTAGAATTATACAAAGCAAGTGAATAATATTAAGAAATTGTATAAGTAAATTATAAAATCAATAAAATATTAATCACTTAAGTTTTACAACCTAATTAGTTTGAGAAATCCTCCCAGCTTATCTAAGGTAACGGAAGGTTAATAACAGGAAGATTACAACTAGGTTATCTTGAGTTAACGTCGAACTATGTGAAAGTTATCTTATCTATTATCAAACTATGTTAAAGTTATCTAATCTATTATCGAACTATATTAAAGTTATCTTATCTATTATCGAACTATGTTAAAGTTATCTTATCTATTAGTGATAAATTAAAATATATGGTTGTATTTAATGTTACAAAAATATTTCGATTATAATATAGAATAACAAAACTGTCATCAAAATTGCTCACCAACCAGAAATATTGCCAGCAATATTTCCTGGCAACAGTAGACAGATATGTGTCGTCAGTATTTCCGGGCAACTGTAGACAGATATGTCCCGGCAATATTTCCGGGCAACTGTAGACAGATATGTCCCGGCAATATTTCCGGGCAACTTTGGACAGATATGTCCCGGCAATATTTCCGGGCAACTTTAGACAGATATGTCCCGGCAATATTTCCGGGCAACAGTAGACAGATATGTGTCGTCAGTATTTCCGGGCAACTGTAGACAGATATGTGTCGTCAGTATTTCCGGGCAACTTTAGACAGATATGTCCCGGCAATATTTCCGGGCAACTGTAGACAGATATGTCCCGGCAATATTTCCGGGCAACTTTAATCAGATATGTCCCGGCAATATTTCCGGGCAACTTTAGACAGATATGTCCCGGCAATATTTCCGGGCAACTGTAGACAGATATGTCCCGGCAATATTTCCGGGCAACTTTAATCAGATATGTCCCGGAAATATTTCCGGGCAACTTTAGACAGATATGTCCCGGCAATATTTCCGGGCAACTGTAGACAGATATGTCCCGGCAATATTTCCGGGCAACTTTAATCAGATATGTCCCGGCAATATTTCCGGGCAACTTTAGACAGATATGTCCCGGCAATATTTCCGGGCAACTGTAGACAGATATGTCCCGCGATATTTCGCCAACATTTGTTGTTTTGATTTTATTTTTCTCATATTAAAAGAAAGTAT
This sequence comes from Gerris lacustris, assembly GCA_951217055.1. Taxonomy (NCBI): domain Eukaryota; kingdom Metazoa; phylum Arthropoda; class Insecta; order Hemiptera; family Gerridae; genus Gerris; species Gerris lacustris. The sequence goes on from OX578282.1 coordinate 4,764,856, forward strand.
TGTGATGGCACAAGAGATTTTGAAGTTTTATTCGTTTGAAGCTCCTCTGAGTCCAAGAAAGTGGTTTTTAAAAAATGTTTGTCTATCGGCTGTGAAGACGCGTGGAGCCTAAACTGAGCCGATTTTTATGAAATTTGGCATACATGTTCAGAAAAATCATACACCGAGGCGAAATTTAGTAATGAAATTTAGCCGCAATTGGGGAGCGCACCCCAAAAACGCTGAAAATAATTCTTGAAAACGATTTTGATTAAACAATTCTAAAGTATAGTCCCTTTTCCCCGGGGAAAAATCTAGATCCTGAGAAAATAGCTTTAAACGTGGATGGAGAGAGGCAGGGCTTCTTCCCGCCAAGAAGTTATTTGTACGATAAAATTTGATATATTGTTAAATAATAATTAAATGTACCTACAACAACACGAAAACTAATAAATGGAAAACACTGGGCTAAGTAATTATGAACTCGTATATGAGAAAGTTTGACTGAGTTGTCTCGCACCTATTTTTTTTTTTTTTTTTTAGTTAACAAAGTGTGGTTATTGGTCTTATAAACATTCAAGAAGACAAAAAATAAAATTAATCTATAGAAATATATATGTATAACATAAAATAGAACAAATAAGTAATATGATGGAAGAAAATGAATTTAATTTGATAAATAATAATGAAGACAAAGTTAAGATAATAAAGATAAACAAGAAATAAAGTTTATTTCTAGTTTGAAAGATTTTTAGACAATTACAGAAAAAAAAGGAAAAAAAAAAAATAGTTTTCCAACACTTGACTTTAATATTGTCTGACTGGTCGGAAGAAAAGCGACAAAATAAAGACATAAATAATATTGGTTTATTGTTGTCGGGTAAGTTATGAGTTTTTGACGTCGAGGATACAAGACAGGGATAATATCCCATTATTCTCATTGTTCTATTTTTTGAGAATAACATTGATAACTTGTCCTTTTTTTTTCGCAACTATTATTTATTTTATGAACTCAAGCTACACTAAAGGATTTATATTGTATTAAATTGCTCCAATATAATTTATAGTATTATTGGAGTACGAAACATCTATAGCCCACCCTTTAAAAATAAGTTGTTAATTCCGTCAATGGAATTACTTGTTTATTTCAAAGATTTATAGCAAAAGTTATTATTATTTTTCTTATTTTAGATGGTAATTGACTGAAAATATATAGACAAAGTTATATTCTCAATGTTTTTTCCACAGACAATATAATATTTTAATTTTCTGAATAAGTTAATGCTATATAGCCTATTGAAGAAGAAAAAGTAAAATTATTACATAAATCATCAAAAGTAGAGACATTAAGACATTGACCCTTATTATTAACTAGTGAAATAAGCATAGATATATTTAGTTTTGGTAAGGCCGCACGTGCCTTAGAAACCATTCATTATGATTAAACATACAGACATACATATATTAGGAGAAAAAGTAAGTATTCTATACATGACACTTACCTACAACTACATAAAGTAGTACATCTTTGGTTCCGAGTCTGTCTGTCGGTCTGTCACTCATTTTTTGCGAACAGATATCTTAAAAACTACTCGTCTGATATAAATGCAATTCTTATGGTAGGTCATAATTAGCTCATTGTTGGTCCCATCTAAGTTTCAATCTTCTGCGGTCATTTATTTCTCTTCCACATGCGCACAGACATACATTTATTTCTCTTCCACATGCGCACAGACATACATTTATTTCTCTTCCACATGCGCACAGACATACATTTATTTCTCTTCCACATGCGCACAGACATACATTTATTTACACTTATATCTTAAAAAGTACTTATCTGATAAATTTGGATGGTTTGTTGAAAGTAGTCCACAGGTAGCACCAGATTAATTTCAACCGTCTGCACTGTATTTAACGTTTGAGACATTGATACTTTAATTTATGTATAAAATCAAAACAAATTTCAAAAACGAGCAGAAAATGAAATAAATTTAACAGTAATAGGTTTTAAAAGCACAAAATCACTAAATTATATGAAATAAGACGCGAGGAAGCTGTGTACCACAAAAATCGGACGTGTAGTTTTTAATGTTGGTTCGCAAAAATTGAGCGACGACAGACAGACAGACACGGAACCAAAAATGTTTTCCCTGGTGTCTGAAACGGATTTTTGTCTTGGATTTTTTCGCACGAGTTGCGTACCGTACTTTATCTACGATTGTTAGATTTAAATAATAAATACAAAAAAAAATAAACTTGCTGTATATAAGTTCGTATCTCTCTCTCTTGATAAAGATGGCATTAATTCTTGTGTTGTATTTTTTGGCGAATTAATTATTTCTGGAGGAGTATTATTCTCCACATTTTCGTCTAAAGTAGGATTTACACTATTTCACTTTGGAGGTTCATCCAGAGTGAGCCCTCTGGATGATCTTCCAAGAGTGAATTCATCTCTGTTTACACATTTTCATCCGTTTATTTGTTTTCACTGCCAGTGTTCCTCACTTCGTTGGATTTAAAGGCTCTAAATAATCTCTCGTTCGAGAAAGAATGCTAGGATTATGCGAGCGAGTATTGATTTAATTTTACGTGAGCTAAATAATGCAATTATGAAATTGACAGAGGACAGTGATCAGACAGAAGGACAGTGATATGCTTCTAGGAACAATAACATTTATGCGTCTTGCCACTTGAATGCCCCTGCAGAATTAAAAATAATAGAAAATATAAACTAATTTATTTGTTTGCCAAATTATTTAAATGTTGTGAAAAAAAGAAAGAGAGAAAGAAAAAAAAAATACGCAATGGGAAAAAGGTTACGGCTGATAAACAGACAGGGATCTGAGAGGTTTAGAGAAACACTAAGTAGTGAATGCGCGTTCCTTATTACGTTTACACTTGTCCCTTCGCTTGCCCTATGGATGATTCATCGGATCGAGGAAAGAGTGTTTCATCCAAAGTTTGAAAGAGGTAAAACTCTTTCATCGTTCATCTTTGATGTTCACTTTGGTAGAAATGAAAGTGAAATGGAATTTATACTTTTCACTCTAGATGAATCATCCAAGATGAACCTCCAAAGTGATAAGTGTAAATGAGCCTTAAGTCACTTGATTCACTCATTGTTTTTCACTAAAAACTCGATATAAACAGTTACTTTAATAAAAGAACAGCAAATTAGTTTTGTTAAATGTAAACAAACTCGCTAATCGTGCGTAAAGCTGAAGAATTCCTCTTCTTTACCGCGCTAGCGTGACTATGAGACGCACATGCGCAATGAATACAAGTACGTAAATAATCACTTTCTACGCATCTAAACAAAGATATAATGTTTATATTTCGTATCAATCGTAGATAATAGCTATTTACGTACCTAGAGCAGTAAGGGCGTTATTACAGGCCTAGGGCGAAGTTTGAAAGCACGAGTGCGTTTACCACCCGAGGCCTGTCATGTCGCTTACTGCTCGTGGTGCGTACACTATTTTATCACCCACCACATGTACACTAATTACTAAACATGCAAACTATTTTGCCGTAATCTTCAAACAATAAATGCATATTTAGGTTACATCAGTACCAAAACAAACTGCAGTTATAAAAATATTGATTGTTACTAATTGAACAGCTGACGCTGAGAACTACTAGCGCTTCCTGCACGCCGGGCCCGGCCAGGAAGCGGCCGCTTCTCGAACTACTAGCGGCCCTGTAATGATAAAGCATGCATTTTTACAGGCCCCAGGGCTGTAAAATGGTACTTTACCGGCCGCTCAGGATAGGAATGTTTACAAGTGGAGGGCGATAAAGTAAATAATTTATGTTTTATCTCTGAGATCACTTCTTAACGTTGGATATTAACACATTTTTTGTTTTCATTCATTTAGAGATCATGGAAAAATTTCTAAATCCATTCCTTATGATAAACCTCTCCAAAAGAAACTCTGTTCATAAGGCTGTTTCTTCGAACCTGTTCCAACCCTAGGAATGAGGTAATGAAAGTAACACAGGATTTAAAGAATTTATTGTCAAGTGAATTCGCAATGTAAGCGATATCATATTAGCAAGATGATATTATGTCCAAGAAAGAAAAGGGTTAAAGATGCGACAGATGCAGAGTTGTCCAAGAAACAGGTTAGTTAGCTGTTTGAAGAAGACACTGCATGTCCAATGATGGCAATCATGACGATGCAATAACTTCTAAAAATCCAGTTCACCATATTATATCCACAAATAGTAAGTTGTTCTCTTACTTTTTTAAGTCTTGAGTACTTTTATGGACAAAGTGATCGACGTAATCCAGAATAGGGAGTGCTTGTTCAATAGAGCAGCTGCAGGTGCACTGATAGAAAAAAAACAACTTGAATTTAAAAACATTTTAACTTTCTCCAAGACATAATAGATGAAAATATTTGTGACTTGTACTTCTTGATACCTATCAAGACTCAAAGAAGGCAGTTTAGTTCAGAAACGTCTGCTCTCTAAATAAAAAATTTTCTAGAAAAGGTTGTGACTCACAAAGAAAAATGTTTGATCTCGTGTGTGTCATTATAATTATTTTTATGATTTATTTTGAAGTTTTAAATTTAGAGGACATTAATCCTATAATTTTAGTTTTCTTAAATCTGATTCAATAGAAACTAACTATATACCCAAAAATACTTATAGTGGCAAATTGTTATTAAGATAGTATTTATTAAATAATTAAGTATTTCATTTTACAAAAGCACAATTTAAAAATATAATTGTAAAAAGGAAACAAAAAAAAGAAAGAAATCCTGAAACCATTTTTAATTAGACACTTAAAAATGATTAAATAAAAATATAGGAGTTCAAAAAACAGTTAAACCGTTAATAATGTCATAAATCAAACTGAAATTAAGGGTTCGGGGGTTCGAATAATCATTGTATAATTGTAGGTAACTCAATGGTTACTAACACGGACCTAAAAGAAAGGTTGTATTATCATAAAAGTACTTAATACCCTTTCGTCTGTTGTAGTAAAAAAAAAGATACATTGGACTTAAACATAGAAGATTGAATCTACACACATAATTCAAAATAATAAATAAAATAAAAAAATAACAAAGAAATTAAACATTTACATAATCACTAATAATCAAGAACGTGTGCAAGTATAATCTCTAACTTGAAAACGGAATAAGTATAAAAAGTAATCTGGTCGGTTTCGCCTACTCAAAAAAAAAAAAAAATAAGTATAGTCAACGTAAATTGAAGGGGAGACGAAAAAAAAACGGAGATTGAAACTAAAGAAAATAAAAAAGAAAGAGAAAGAGATAAGACTCAAGTATAAAAGTGGGCGTTTAAAGGTAAAGACTTGCTTTTCTAAAAACACCGGTTGGAGTATCGATGGGATAATTGGTCTAAAATACCTATAATTAAGAGCCCTTTACCTTCAATCCTGCCCTAACTATAAGAGGGGGGGCCCTTTTTTTTAATACCCCTAAATTTAATTTTTATTTTATGGCCTTACAATCTGACTACTGGTTTTTGAAAAGTGGACGGTGGGACTTAATAAGTACCTCGAGGTCTACAGACTTTCTCACTATAAAAAAAAACATGGTTTTTTTTTTAATTAATTTTTAAAGTTCTAGTATTAAGTTTCTTTATATATATATATATATATATATATATATATATATATATATATATATATATATATATATATATAAACAATCCTTGTGTTGTGTGTATTACCGTATTAATTAATAATAAACAAGTAGCAACAACAGGAGTATGTGTTAGTGAAGTTTCTGAACTCTATTTAACATTATTAGTAATTTTTTTAATAATTTAAATATTTTGTTTAAAAAAAAATTATTATTAATTGACCATGTAAATAAATCTAGTGTTGTAATATAATATTTAATAAATAACTATCAATAAAATAGGATATCAGGCATTTAAGTTTAAGTGGTTCTCAAAAATATTGAACGACAAACAGGCACGAAACCAAAAATGGTCCACAATGCCTTTTCTGATGGATTTCTGTCTAAAACAAAATTGCTTGCATACAAGTCTGAAAGACTGTGAGACATTTTCATGTAACCTTTTTGGTGTCTTATTTGGTAACGATTTTCGATGTTTATGAAGGCACTTCTGGGCGCGACTGCTGGAGCGTTAGTGAGAAGCGAAGAGAGAGTGATACGTGGGGCAGGTGCTGTAGCCGATGGGGAGGGGAGGGGTGGTTAGGCCCTACCAAGACAGACTTGATTGCACACCTCCTATATCCTTCTAACTCCCTGTTACACGTGTAACGCTTTTTCGTGTCTTTTCGAGTTTATGTGCCGTAGGCAAGACATGAAAATGTCGAAATTTGAAATTCGGAGACAAAACAAAAGTCCTTCATTAGAATAATCAAAATATTATCGTTATCTTGGGTAAGCTCGGAAGAAAAAAGTCAAATAAACATTTGTTAAATATATATATATTTAAAAAAGAAATTAAAACATGATATAAAAACAGTGTCACAGATAACTTCATGACAACTTGTCGTATAAGAAATTGTATTGGTTTTTAAAAACTTAGTTGGGCACTTCTTTAGATTGTTACTCCCCTTATTTAACAAATAACAAAGGGGAGTATCAATCTAAAGAAGATGTACGAAATATTCTTCTTTAGACTGTTACTCCCCTTATAAAAACGGAAGTGTGATATTCCTTTGTCCCAAAGTGCACTGGACTAAACATTCCTGTCATGACAGTAGTTATTTAAGTCAGTAATTTATATTCTAAAAAAACGTAGGTCAGACGAGAATGACGTTCCCTGATGCCTGAAACGGAATTGTGAGTAGAAATTTGGAGTCATAAAAATAATTTTTATAATTTATCACCGTTATCATTGGTAACCTCAAGACAAAAAAATATTAATTGAGGATATTAGCTACATTTAAATGGTGTTTATTGAAAACGATCTCAATACGGTTACTGTTGACGTCTGTTTACATGACCGTATTAAGTTGGCATTTGAAAATATTTTAATACATTTTTGACGACATTAGAAAACAGTTAAAGTTTGACACGTGATAATTATGATGGCTGTGAATGAAGGTATTTGTTTGTAGTGTAGTAGATGTGTGTGGTTACCCAGGGGAGAAACATAAAACTGCGCATGCTCTGACACCATCTCAATACAGTCAGATGTTTATATGTAGCTAAAGGTTGTGTTCGATACGATACAGTGCTAGACTTTTGGTGTATTGACCTTAAGATCAGCTAGATCAAATATGGTGCGTTTACATAGAAAGAGATATCGTTTTCAATAACAACCGATCGTTTCAATACCGTTTTCACTTTATTAACGTAAATTGGACTTCTTAAAAACACGTTTATTTTAGCAAATTATCTGTTCAAAAATGAAAGATTGCAGTTGGTGGCAAAAACGCTCTTATCATGAGTCAGAAGAGGGGGGGGGGGGGGGGGGGGGGGGTGATTCATTGCAGCTTTAAAGAGTTTGCGTGTTTAACTTGATTTTTTTATTTTTTCGTTTGCATTTTAAAGTCCTTTGTCCTGCTTAGAAAAGAAGGAAGGGGTTTGTAGGGGGCTCGCGTGCCAAGTTTTAATTTATATTTTATTAAAGTAGGTGGCTTTTTTTGCCTCCTTATATAAGGAGGGAGGGGAGGGGGCACGTGACGAGAGAAATCAATGGTCAGAAGTTGGTAGCCTCCAATTTTGAACCGATATAACAATCTAACGTTGAAATTAACGAAAAAGATAGAAAATCTAGAAATAGCAACCACATTTGATACAATAATCAAACATATTCACTCACTTAAATTGTTTTTACTTTCTCGTAAACATACAATATAGAAAGTATTGTGAGGTCCGGAAATTCGATTTGGAGATTTAATAGATTTACACGTTTTGAGGTTCCTTGAGTCTAAAAAAGGGATTATTTTCATAATTTTTTGTGATGGGTCTTGAGGGGTGAATTAAACAATTACTTCATTTCTTAAAAATGGCTATATTTCGTCTCATTAGAGACATCATCAGGCCTGTTATATGTGTTAAGTGGTGGAGTCAAAATAAAACATTTAAAGTAAAAACAAAATTTATAAAAATATAAAAAATAGTTATAATATTAATCTATCACCATCTACTACTAATTTGACATATAACATACTAAAATTTTAATAAATAACAATAAAAACAAATTTAAAAACCATGTGCTAAGTGCTACATACATTCATTTTTTTGTGGTAACTGTTGGAGAAATTAGTAAATAAGTTACCACAAAAAAATGAATGTATGTAGCACATAGCACATGGTCTTTAAATTTGTTTTTATTAAAATTTTAGTATGTTATATGTCAAATTAGTAGTGGATGGTGATAGATTAATATTATGACTATTTTGTATATTTTCATAAATTTTTTTTTTTTACTTAAAATGTTTTATTTTGACTCCACCACTTAACACCAGGCCAATATAACAGGCCTGATGATGTCTCTAATGAGACGAAATATAGCCATTTTTAAGAAATGAAGTAATTGTTTAATTCACCCCTCAAGACCCATCACAAAAAATATATAGAAAAATATAGGGGACCACAACGTTTGAGGGATTTTTTAAAAAAAGTCAGTAACCAGTGCAGACGCGTGAAGCCTAAATTTCTGGGTCAATTTCGATGAAATTTTGCATGAGTTCAGAAAAATCATAACCCGAAGCGATATCGCAAATATTAAGTTTAGTTCTAAATCTACTAAGCTACTCCCTAAAAATACTGAAAAAGTCCGAGGATTAAAAAAAATACTAAAATGTAATCCGTTTAAATACGAATCTTACCATAGAACTTGTTTTCATGGGCAAAATGTGGTTCTTGAAAAAATATCTTTTATCTACGATTGATACGAAATATAAACATTATATCTCTGTTTAGATGCGTAGAAAGTGATTCTTTACGTACTTGTATTCATTGAGCATGCGTGTCTTTTAGTTCTGAAGAATTCCTCTTCTTTACCACCCTAGGGCGGTAAAGAAGAGGAATTCTTCAGCTTTACGCACGATTAGCGAGTTTGGTTACATTTAACAAAACTAATTTGCTGTTCTTTTATTAAAGTAACTGTTTATATCGAGTTTTTAGTGAAAAAAAAAACAATGAGTGAATCAAGTTGACGAAAATGTGGAGAATAATACTTCTCCAGAAATAATTAATTCGGCAAAAAATACAACTAAAAAATGATTGCTATCTTTATCATGAGAGAGATACGAACTTACATACAGCAAGTTTATTTATTTCTGTATTTATTATTTAAATCTAATAATCGTAGATAAAGTACGGTACGCAACTCGTGCGAAAACGGCATTTTGCATTGCTCGTGTGGTTTTACTACCCTCGCTGTCGCTCGGGTGCAAACTCCTCACTCGCATGCAAAATGCTGCTTTCCGCACTCGACGCGTAATGTACGATTAAAGCAGCTTGGGTTCATCGCCGAAGAGAATAGTATATTATGTTACTAGGCTGTAAAGTGAATTTTTTCTTTACCGCGGCAATTACATTTACTGTCTCGCTTTGCCAAGGTAAAGAAAAAACACTTCACAGTCGCGTAGCATATGCTATTTTTTCCGAGGTAGCAGACAATGAGAAAACATTAAATATTAATCACTAATCAATATATAATAATAAGAAATATTAGTACATACTTTAATAAAAGAAACCTTAAAAAAAGGTTACACTATAAGAAAAGATAAATAAAACGCATTGACATCTAGCGGATTTTAATCTTACTAGAAGCATTTCTACAAAGACTGCAGCGGTACTAACGGAAGTTTTGACAACTACCCGCCGGACATAAAAAATCTTTTAGTTCCTAGGACGTAAAAGATTTTTTCTTTACAGCTAGGAGTAATGAAAAGATTTTTTAAGTCCACGTAATGAAAAAATGGATTTTAGCCATGTCTTTTAGGCTCTAAAGTTACTATTTCACAGCCTACCACGGAAAAAAATATTTTTTTAGTCCACGTAATGAAATAATGGATTTTATCTATGTTTTTAGGCTCTAAAGTTACTATTTCACAGCCTATCACGGAAAAATAAATATATTGTGATAAAATTTTCATTTTGTAACTACAAAAACTCAAAATAACTAATAAATACTGGAGATAAAATATTGTATGTACCTCGTGAGTAAAGTGCCATTATTCCCCTCGCGAAAATACACATTTTCGTCCATAGCACAGTTTTTATTTATTATTTTAATAAATAACAATAATTATTAGAACTTTTAATAGCAGATATAAGAGATTCAATATTAAAAACAAATATAAGAATTGGAATTAAACTCAAATAGAAGGTTATTTAGATGCAGGTTATAATGTTGTAAACAAAGATAAACATGGTCAAAAAAGCGCAGTGCCGCCAACCTGATTTCAACAAATTCATTACATTAGCCATACATTTTCTACTATTTATGAAATAATTAAGTTGCAATCTTTACTTTTTTGCCCTACTTTACTTTTTCGTCCTACTTTTACTTTTTCTCCCTACTTTTTGAGTCAGGGATGAAAAGACCTGTTTTAGTCCCTCTAAACTAATTCAAAATCATAACTTTTTTTCCCTACTGGAGATAAAAATATTTATTTATTTATAACCCTTCGAATTAATGTAAATAAATCAAACTTTATTATTCAATATTTCTATATACTTATTTTAAACAACATAATAAAAGTATAAAATAAATAAACTTAATGCTATAATTTATGAACTATTTAATTATTTTGTTCTTCATAAATACTATTTTTTTCCCAGCTAAATAAATAATAGATTTAAGAAGCATCAGTGTGAGATATAAGCGCCCCAATCAGAAAAATCAATAATTAAAAAAAAATCAAATTTTGCTTGAGGTACAATAAAAATTCATAGGTCTAAAGTTGTAGTATCTTTTAATATTAAATATTGCTTGTGCAATCTGTTTCTCGATATACCTATACGGCCTTAACCCTTAATGGTAATTGGATGGCTGATATTACTAAACCTTCGTCGATTCGACTAACATATGCAGAAAATACATTTTTTGGGTTGAAACTACACTTTTATAAAGAGAACCTCATTATTAAATCTTTTAGTGAGATATTCAAACTTTTGATGACAAATAACTTAGTAGGAACATCAAAAGAATCTGAAATTGAGTGAACATTAATGCACCAGGTCCCATGCCCCAGGCCAAAAGCCCTAGGCACTTTGCTAAGTGCTCCAGGCCCCAGATTATCGGCCATTGGTCTCTGGCCCAAGGCCAATTACCCTAGGCCCATTGCCCCTTACCCCTAGGCCTATTGCCCCTTAACCCAGGCCCATTTTCCCAGGCTATAGGCTCTTCGACGACCAATTAATTTCCTACGTCTATTACTAAACGTTAGTCGAATCGACGAAGTAGCTTTGACGGGAATTTGCCAGATAACGAGTGTATGCTCAAAAGGACTTCTACCGCTACACTAGCAGATGTGTTACTAACCAGTGCAAGCACTGCAGAAGGATGGGGTACCCAACAGCATCGCATACGAGCGTAAAAGGTTAAGGTTCAAACTGTGCTCGTCGATTCGACTAACATTAGCATTTAAGGGTTAACCATACTTACCGTTTAGCCACCATAAGCGTCTCAACAAACTTTACATTTGCTTAACGACCACCTAAAGGGTAAGCAGAACCTTCATTCAATATTTCAGCCATCCAGCTATTGCCATTCTACGATTATGAATGAATGAGTGAGTGCACACACACATATATGTATGTTTATATATATATATATATATATATATATATATATATATATATATATATATATATATATATATATATATATATATATATATATATATATATATATATATATATATATATATATAAAATAAAAAAAGTTATTTTATTAATACTTGGTGGTTGACTTGTTTAGCTGAGGGTCGTTAAGCGTTTGCAAGCTTAAGTTAATTACACTGAGATATAGGCGGTAGTGTCTCACGAAGGAGAGACATAAAGCAAACAAGAATAAGAATCTCTCCAGCGTCACCGAGTAACCTAACATCTAGGAGACACTTTTATCTTTGTTACCTTCAAGTGCATAATAATATACTGCAAAAACAGACAGGTTTAAAAAAAACTATTAAAACTAATGGCTTTTTAAGTCTATCTTTGAATAACATGAAACAAGCTAAAGTAAAGGTCATGTTAACAACAAAACTGTATTGTGAGGTAGGTCAGGTATTGTGACATACATCACGTACTCGCATAAATATTTCAACCAGTCCTTACTGACTATAATAATAGATCGTAAAATTAAAAACTATCGTGATAAAGTTATGAAAAGAAAACCACAATAAATACACGTCTTCATTTCATAATAATTAAATCTTCATTTAATAATAAAAAATTATTTCTTTTAGAAATGTATAAATTTTAAGCAGTATATTATTAAAAATGCTTATTAAGACCACAGTTTTAACCTGACGCATTTTTTAAAAAAAATTATTTGAGAATTTTAAAATATTTTTAATCTGTGTTTAGGATCCCTAGGTAAAAGCTAATACCCTCATAATTCCCTGCGGTTTGTCTGTCAGTAACTCATATTTTTCAAAAGTACCGAACACAAACATAATGTGAAACTTGGCAGTTACGTGTAATAACCCAAGTAGGAAAGTTTAGGCAAAACCTAACAATTTATCACACCAAAACAAGGATTTTTTTTTTTTTTTTTATTATTATTATTATTATTTATTTATTTTTTCTTTTGGGTTTTAGTCCCGATCAACTGCCAGGGTTATTATTATTATTTTATTATTATTATTATTATTTATTTATTTTTTTTATTTATTCATTTTTATTTTTATTTTTATTTTTTTTTTTGTAGGAATAGGCGTCATGTGAGATGTTAAATAATAAAATTGTAGTGCGTGGTATCATATAAAATGGGTTTTGTCGGTTTTGTGACGTTAGTTTTTTCGGATTCACTCCCGGGCTGCAACGTGCCATAAGAAACTTCGTTCCAAAAAAAAAGAAATAGAGTTGTAAGGCGGATTTGAATCACTTTATAAGGTACCGGTTTAGCATTATAATATTAAAAATTTATAAAAATTTGCAGTTTTTCGGCATTGAGCGTCGAAAACCCATAAAATATAATAGTTTTGTATACTTTAAAAATGTGTGAATAAAAATAATGGAGTAATAAATAAAAACAAAATAAAAAAACGTGAAAGAGTCGAAACGAAAGTTGTGTTTTGTATATAAGATGTTAGCGGTTTCGACTAGCGGGAAAAATAGATGTCAAGATAAGCCTAAACATCACCCCCACCTTTAAACCACCTTTTTTTTCAAAAACAAAACGCTAGCATTTTTTTTTTTTTTTTACTAGTAACGGCCCATACTTCTTAAAAAAGTGGAAGAGAGATAAAAGTAAAATATACATAACAAAATGTACCACGGACCAGGACAAAATGTAAAATAAGAATTAAACTAAACCAGATTTACTGATAACGCAGTCGACAACAAACTGCATATTCAAATAAAAGAGAAGTGTAAAAAAAAAAAAAATACATTATTAAAGTTACGCTGGAGGAAAACCAACTAGGTAAAACAATACTAATGTACAGATCACTGAAGCGAACTGACACGAGAATAACTGGTTTTTTTTTTACCTACCTTTTATGCCTCCATCCCGTTTCACAATGCGAAAACATATTTCTACCGATGATGGTAAAGATAAAAAAAAAATACACACATATATATATATATATATATATTCATACAACACACACAGATATAATAAATCCAACATGTAGTCATTTTCTACCAAAAAAAGATATTATTGAAAAATCTACTTTTAGGATATATTACAAAATTATTTGATTTATTAAATTTACTTTTAGTACATAACTCGGCTCTTAGGCACACTCTCCATTTTATAAATGGAATTTGGATGTAAAGGGGATCTGATAATTAGGTGAAAAAAGAAATGTCTAAAAACAGATATAATTATATATTTTATTATATTATTATAGCGCTCCCAAATGTGGAGTTAAATTTATATCTCGGTTTTGCCTCGGTGTATAATTTTTCAGGTGTCTGCACAGACGATAGACGAGAGACAGACATTTTTTAAAAACGACTTTTTTGGACTCACGGGACCTCAAAACGTGTAAATCCATCAAAATCTTAAAATCGAATTATGCTCCATCACAATACTTTCTTTATATTTGAGTATTTGAGAAAGTAAAAAGTACCGATATGGGTTGATAAATAAAAAAATTATATAGATAAATATATCATTTTGATGGTCATAAACTTTAAGTGGAATCAAAAGTATATTTTATTTATTATACATCACAAACATTTCTAGTCGTAAATGTTTACGTTTATATTTCAAAGATGCGCTTAAATGTAAAAAAAAAACACGAAAATTTCTGATCTCTCATAAATAAAGATATTATGTATTTTCGATTATAGTAGATAATATATTTCTATTGGTGCACGTGCTGTAACCATTTGTTTTTTTATACGTCTGTTAAAAAGAGGGTATTGTATGGAAGGGGGAGGGGACAGGGGGAGGGTTAAAGAAAAGGATTGGGCAATATATTCAAGTTAAGGCTATAGATTTATAGTAGAGAGAAAGATATAAAACGAATTGGCATGTTTGTGTGGAAAATCATAAAGAAAAACCTTTAGGAAAAGCCAAACCCTTCCTTCTTAACTCAAACCCATGGAAAAATGCTAATGTATCCTTTTTTTTCGCTTCCAACTTTTTTCTATACAGTTTGTCGAAGGATGTATGTATATATCTGTATATATCTATATATATATATATATATATATATATATATATATATATATATATATATATATATATATATATATATATATATATATAGATAGATATATATAACTGTAGTATACCTATGGAAAAGGAGGTTTTCTATAGGAAATTGGTGGGGAAGGGTTATAAATATTTATAGTTTTATTTTGGGTTAAGGGTGAATGGAAGAGAGAGGTAGAAGAGATAGTCTAAGGAAATTAGATCTGTCGGGGAGAGGGGGCCCAAATAGAAAGAGAAGGGGGGGGGGCAAAATTGTTGGAAGGCCCCCCCCCCCCCAAACATCGAGAAGGAACTACGGGCTATGAATATCACATGAAGATCGAGTTCAACTTGAGCTAATCGTTCTACCAACCTAACAAACACCACAAACGTTTGAGAACCCCTATATAAAAAAATAAATAAAATAGACCCTTTAACAATATATTTTTATATTTATCTTCAATTTATTGGTAAACTACATTTGACATTTTCATATTTGAATTACATACCATAAAGAAACTATTTTGATATTTTATTTTTTAATTGAAATTGTCTTCCGTAGAAGAGTGAAGCTTAAAATATTAAATTAAATTGAAATTTCAACTGAAATAATGTAATATAATTATTATTGTACGAATATTAGTAGTTCATTGGTAGTTTCAACGGAGAATTTGTGGTATTTAGATAACATTATGGTATATTAGGTACAGTGTAAAATAATCAACTAAGTGATGATGACGTTAAGTCGAAACCGGTATTTTATAAATTGTTTTTGTTAATTTTTTTTTCTTTTTACTAGACAATATACTGATTATTTTTTACTTAGATGTGTGTTATTATTTACTCAGAACCTAATATACCATAATGGTATATTAGTAGAACCTCTTCAGGGTAAAAAAATTCAAAAAAGTTACTTAAATGGCGACGTTTTGACCTATGGTGTCATTATCAAGCTTGAAATCCATGTTTATTTAAGCATTGCATCGAATAAATATAATAGCATTGCATTTGTATTAATATGAGGGGAAAAAAACAACTATATGATCTAACATAATGAAACCACATACCTTTGGAGCTATGGAACTACACTCTATTGGGGTAAGTCATAACAATTTCAATTTATAAACCAGAACTTTTTATTTCGTTGTCATATTTAATGTAATAAATATCTTAGTCTAGGAGATAGCGTGCAAAAAGGTTTCTGACAAACATCAAAAGCTAGAATTTTGTGTATAAGTAAATGTTTTGGTGCCTATTAAGAATATCCACCGGTTTGTTTTTTTCAAATGTCTATTGCCAAGCTATGTCCAGCAGACGAACTTAGCCGATCATAATATATTTAATAGGCACCAAAACAGTTACTTATACACAAAATTCTAGCTTGATGTTAGTCAGACACTTTTTTGCACGCTATCTCCTAGACTATCCGTCATATATCGTCATCTGTCATCTCCATTCTAGTAAAATACAATCGAACAAAAACTATTGAGAGACATGATCCCATAGTATACTTGTTAATTTATATTTATATTGGTAAATATAAATTAACATACACCATAGCATAACTTTTGACTCTTGTAAAGTTTACCTTCTTGAAATGGTGTAATCGCGTTTATACATGAATGGTAAATGTTTAGTTTTATACATAAGTCATCATAGATTTAACATTAAAAAGAAAAAACGATAATTGTAACATAACCATACAGAATTTATAACATCTAATTTCTAACCATGGTAATATGGTTTGATCAAAGTATTATCTTATCTCTTATCAGTTAGATACTTATTATTTTTACTTATATATTGATAGTTTATAATTTTATTTCATTAGGCGAAAATTCTTAAAAATTAAGGTAACAGTGTGTAGAAAAACCGAAATATTGTTAATAATAAAAACTAATTTTAATTAATTAATTATGGTAATGTTGGTAGGAAATTTGAACTAAAACTAGAATAGTAGTATCCACTATAGCAATTTTTAATGGACCTGGAATTGGTTTTTAAGTTTATTGCTTTATCTAGTTTATTGGCTATATTTAGAGCTTCAAGCATTTTTCTTCTGTTATTTTTATCTTCTCTGGCAATAATTTTAGTTTCCCAGAAAATCAACGAATTTTTTTGTAGCTAACGCATGACCGTCTAAAGCTGTATTTGAGTTTCCTTTTCGTTGGTCATACATGTGTTGCTCTGTCCTATTTTTTATGATTTGGCCACTTTCCCCCAATCCCTAAACAACTTTTACTGCAATTGTTAAATAACATTTCGTAACGATGGAGTTTTCAAACAGGATTTTATCTTTAATATTATGGTAGACTTTTTGGGTTTTGTTAAATTTGGTTCAAATTTGGTTAATATTTTGTTCGAAATTTGTTCAACTAAAACAATTTTGACAGATATTAAAAACAAGAGGGAAAATTAAATAAATTTTACAATAACAGTTTGGAAAAGCACATTATAATCATAAATGCATACAAAATATGACAAGAGGAAGCTTAGTGCCACACTAATTGGCAGACTATTTTTCATATTTAGCTTCAATTTATTGCTAAACCACATTGCATTTTCATATCTAAATTTCATACATAACGAAACAATTTTATTATTTCAAATTAAAATTTCCTTCCTTTGAAGAGTAAAGCTTTAACTATTTAATCAAATTGTAATTTCAACAGAAATATCAAATATTATAATATTTTTATAGATTATTTTAATCAATTCTATTTTTTTTAATGACAAATACCAGTTTATGAGTCAGGAAGACAAATGTAATCGTTAAATATTTTGACTCTATTTTTGAGATATGTTAAATATTTATAATTACGTATTACTTATAGGATAACTTCCAAGGCCTCAGATATACAATGCTTGCACAGTAACTTTTTTATATTATTTAATATTTTGTTGTTTATATTGTAATGTTTCATATTATTTCGTAATGATAATGTTATGTATGGCTGACTTCATATTTTATCTTCTAAATTCGTTTCTTTTCCCTTTTATTTAGTCAGCTGAAAGATCAGCTATAACCGGCTTTAAAAACTACATTAAACTAATTTGTCGTTATACAAATATTTTTTACTATAATCTATTTTTCTTCTTTATGGTTGTCAGTGGAGTGTTAAGAAAGAGGGTAAGCCTTAAGTAGGCAAACACCTAGAGGCGAGTTTCTAAGTCTATTATAGAGGATATTGTGCTGCCGCGAGATAAGAATCTGACTTGCAGCGTCAGCTTAAGCTACCAAAGGCTTCATCGTGATTCAACAAGGAATAAATCCACCCAACAACCAGGGCAACTTTCTATGCCTAAATCTGTTTGAACTAAATACATAAGAATACACTTCCTCGTGCTCTTACCATTTTCTATTGACTATAGAAATTAAATATCTAATATCTATGTATAATTAAATAAGTATTCAACAAAAAATAGTGTGGCTCATAGCTTCCTCGCGTTCTATTTTGTATACTTTAATGATTCTATGCTTTATCCGACCTATTAATATCATTTAATTTTCACACACGTTTTTTAACCCTAGAATACTAACCATTCGTAAAAATTACGACTATCGTCCATTAAGAGTGAACTCTCTAGGATCTGTAAAACACAGAGTCCCCACTCTTCTGTAGTGCTTAATTTTCCTTCTTATCGTGCCTACAAGCTTGCTTAAGTTCCGCCTGAAAAATCTTAGTGTTCGCTTTACGCCCTTTTTACTTGGAGCTAATCGTAATAATTACGAAGGTTAGTGTTAAACGTAACTTTTTTTAATGTGATTTATGAACAATAAGTTTTAAAAACTACACTTTCATCGTTTTTTCACGAGTAATTCGTAAGTAAATAATATTTTCTTAAGTCTGCATATATTATTGTGTTCAATAAATTTGAATTACTGTACTTCAATTAGTCAGCACTAAATTATTATATCTTTACTACCTCGTAATTATGTGAAAATTCATTTTTTTTATTTAGTTTATTATTAATTTCTTTCGCAAATATACATTCTAGTTTCTATAGTGTCGTGGATAATACAGTTTACACCAACATTGACGAGATTTGGCGAGTTATGCAGGAAGACTCAGCCAGTGACTCGGAGAGCGACGAGGACCACGTATAGAACTAGATGAAGTCTCAGAGGATGATGAAAATAACGATCCTGATATTAATCCCGATTTCAATCCTGTTGAAGAGAAAGAGTTACACGAGAATATTGTAGAATGTATCAGAACTGTAAACTCGAATGTTGTTTTTAAATTCTTACTTTTCATTGACACTCAAAATATACTAGTTGATTTTGCATTATTTATATTATGTGATAATATTTTTATAGCATAATGCTATTAATCATTAATAAATACATTATAATAAACAAATAAATTAAAACTAAACCATAAAAAAATTAAAACGTAATAAAAAAAAAAACGTTCTAATACAATACTCGTAAAAATTACGAAGGTTATAGTGTTAAGCGTCTACAAAGTATGGTTAGTATTCTAGGGTTAAATCTGTCAATATTATCTTGATTCTTTACATGAATTAAAGTATCAAATTAGCAAAATTGCCCCCCCCCCCTCAGACGGGCCCAGACCCGATAGAGTAAAAAGAAAAAAAATAAAATACGGCGTATGGTTTTTTTTTCACCTCATATTCAATTTCAACTCAGAAATGCATAAAAGCGCTGTTTTAAAAAGTCATATTTTCAAAATTTTCAGTGGGGGGGACCCCCGGACCCCCCGCCATAAATCCCCCCTCCCAATAACCAACTTCAGACAACGCCCATGACTTACAGTAAGATATTGTGCCGCAGTTAGCATCAGCATAACATTTTCTAACGACTACGTTCTAAACACAGTTATTGTTACTTGGGCGCGGATATATTTTTTTGGAGGGGGGGGGCTGATTTGACGAATAAATAGTACCCTTTTCTTGTTTCCACGACGAATTCCCCCCCCCCCTCCAATTTAAACTGACTTAGAATGTGCCCCCTCCTGACCTACCCGCTGGATACGCCACTGGTGTCCTATTTAAACTGATCTAACGCCTATAACTTTTAAACTAGGAAAAATTATTCAAGTAAAAGTTGTAGTACTTTATACGTGGTTTAATGAAACAAAGACCCTCAAATTTTGTTAAAAGTATGAAATAAAAATATTAATTAGATTTCTTTACATCTTTCATAGTTTAATTCAAGCAGAATTTGTCTTCAAAATTTACTACTTTAGTTAACCTTTCTTACAAAAAAAGTAATGTAACATAATTTATTTTATTTTACATTTTTTAAACGTAATAATTTATTAATGAAGGTATTTTAGAATCTTTATGAATAATTTGGATTTTCTAAACTCTAAACTCCTCTGTCTCAACGTTAATAGGTTTAATTTTCTACTTTTTTCCACCAACTTTTATAAATTAAACAATATTTTTTGCTTGTTTGATTTAACTTTGGATAAATAGTTTAAAATAGACTGCCAATTAGTGTGGCACATAGCTTCCTCGCATCCTATCATGTACTTTATTGTTATATTAACATTAACGTTATATTACTTTATTGTTCATTGTGTAAAAACTATTAAAAGTTTTTAGCGATCTTTAACACTTCTTAGCGGTGTCGCTGTTGGTTTTACTACAAAATTGTGTTCATAAGAAGTGTTTGTCTCATTGAATAGATGAAGTTTGATTTTTTTCCCGACCTAAAATTCCAATTTTAAATTTGAAGTTCACGTTTAAGCGAGCGTTGCGCGTGAACGCTTGAGCGAATAACGGTGTCCAACGAACTCGTCCTGGGCATTGGTAAAATGAAGATGTCTACCAAATATCATCAAAATCGGTCGACATTTACTCAAGTTATCGTCGCACGTTTCATGATTCGCGGACACACAGTCCGACAGACAGACAGACACGGAACCAAAAATGTTCCCTGATGTCTGAAACGGATTTCTGTCTTGGAATTTTGTAAAATCGGAGACATAAAACTTTTTCGTTCTCAAAAGTGAACTCAATGCTTCCGTTACCTTCGGTAAGCTCGGAAGCAAAAAGTGAAATTCCTTTAATTTTTGTGTGAGTTAGGTTCGATTATATATATATATATATATATATATATATATATATATATATATATTGTCTGTGTATGTGTGTTTATTAATTTCATTAATATTTTCTGAGTAAAGAAGAGGCAGATATGAAAAATCAATAAAATAAATATGAATAAATAGTCCAATTAATAATTCATTTTATGGTGTTCAACAGATGCTAAGTGTAAAATACAATCTATGGGCCATATGGTCTCTCTTACGAATATATATGACATTACTGGGCACTATGAGGTCAAGTGTGAGAAGTTTTCTATTCATTTCTTGTTATCTTCTTTTTGTTAATAATTATTAATTTTTTAATAAAGTTCACTGAAAGGTAGTCACCAGTTGGTGATAAATAAGGATTTTTACGTTGCCATTTTAGGATCTAGTTGACTTAAGGCTTGGTTCGTCTGTGGGACTCTCTCTACGGTCGAGTTACTTACGGATAGTTATCGAGTTCATCTCTGACACTCCTGCCTTCCACGGAATACTTTATTAAATCACCTGTCCTCACCATCTCGCCCCGACACCTTGTTAGATGAAATATTCTACTGCGGGCCCCTTCAGGCCTACACGAGATCGGAGATAACGCAGCGAAGAGCCTCGTTCCACGTGCCAATTAAAACGTTGACAGAGCCTCGGGTCTAGGGAGACTGTGTGCAAGAGAGGGAGGGGGAAAACTCCGGTGTCAGAATGTTCTTGACACGTGGTGAAATCTAATGACGGGATTTTTCAAAACAAAACCCCACGGCCTTTTTACAATATTAAAATAATACGGGAGTACGAGAGGGAAAACAAAAGACTCGGCTACGCATGACAATACGCTGTTTCAATTCTATTCATTCTTTACAATAATACGTTTATTTGGACAAAAGCACGAACGTTAGAATCTAGAAAACTTTACAGGTAAAAATACTTTTTTTCGAAAAAAAAGTGACACAATATTATTATTATATTTATAAAATAAAATAAATATAATAATATTAATTTATTTTGACACTGATGATATAAAATAGATATGTAAAGTAGCTGTCCTGTACTAAACTAATAGTGTTTTGCTCGATTGTATAAATACATAATTAGTTATAAATCACAGTTTTTAAATAAAACAGAACAAGAAAATAACTATTTCAAATTCAAAATTAAGAAATATTTTATGTGTTGGTATTATGCGTTTTTTACTTTCTCATATAAAGAGAAAGTATTGTGATGGCGCAAAAATTCGATTTCGAGATTTTTACGGATTTACACGTTTTGAGGTTCCCTGAGTCCAAAAAAGTGGTTTTTAAAAAATGTCTGTCTGTCGTCTGTCGTGTGTGCAGACGCCTGGAGCCTTAACTACTGGGCCGATTTTGACGAAATTTGGCATACATAATCAGAAAAAGTACTCCCCGAGGCGAAATCGAGAAATGAATTTTTGCTCCAAATTTGTGGGCGCTACCCCCCAAAAACTCTGGAAAAAATGTGAAAAAATGTATTTCTCGAAAACGGTTCCAAAGATTTTGATTAAAAAATTCTAGAATGTAGTTAATATAAATACAAATCTAACGATGAAAGCCGTTTTCCCGGGAAAAATCTAGTTCCTGAGAAAATAGCTAAAAACGCGAACGGGGAGAGCCCGGGTTTAATTCCCCGCGCAGGGGAAGTTATTTTTATGATAAACAATCAACTCTAACCACTTCTAACCACCTCCTAGAATATCAACCGAGCCATTGTAGCTGAAGATTTCAAATTTTGTATAAAAGTTAATCTTAATTGCTCAAAAATAGGAAAAATATTGCAATTTATCGCAACATTTTATATTTTTTCTAATTTTTGATTGGGATATCATAATATCAACGTTATTGAACTGTAGATCACAAATATATCTCCCAATATATTTTAATATATTTTCACAAATAACCCCCAAAAAATGTCCCCCTCCGCTACCCCATAAGACCAGGTTTTAAAAATAAGGAAAAAATACATATTTATGTATTTCTACCTTATTATATAAATGTATATTTATACATCTCTGTTTATTTTAGAAATTTTAGGCATCCGTAGTAAATATGGTGACCCAAAAATTCTATTTTTTTGTAATTTTTTAGTGGGGTATCATTTTAAAGGTATTGAAATGTAGATCACAAATACATATCGAGTTTCCAAAATGGTGGCAATTTTACCCTAAACAGAACCAAATCAGTGCATACCTAAGATGATAAGGGTAATATGCACGCCTTTCACTTCCAAAGTGCAACTTTTTATACATATTTTAGTAAAAAAAAAAAAATATATATAATAATAATAATAATAATAATAATAAAGCAAAATGTCCTGTAATGACCTAATGAGCTGTTGAACGGGACTAAAACTACAACCAAAAAAAAAAATAAAAAAAAAAATAAAAAAAAAAATAAATAAATAAATAAAATAGAATATACAGTAGAACCTCGATAAGAAGTGTCTCAAGGGGATTAGGGAAACAGTCTTGTTATCGAGGTGCTCTTTTTTGAGAGTCGTGTTATCAAGGTTATTTTGGCTATCAGTCGTGATATAGAGTTTGACTTCTCAAAACGAGAGGGGGTGGGGCGGGGTTTTCAAGCCTAGACTTGTTCAAGGTCGACTCATTCTTGTATAGAGTCTCGTTATCGAGGTTGATTTTTCAAAACGACTTTTTATAGAGGTTCTGAGTTACGTTGTGAATTGTAAATAATCCGTGATATTGAGGTTGTTTGGATAATAATAGTCAGGTTACGGAGGTTAATTTAACATTATGTGTTATGACAATCGCAAGGGGATTTGAAAAGTGCACTTGTAATTGAGGTTTTCGTGTTATTGAGGGTCGTGTAAGTGAGGTTCTACTGTATTATTATGACCGAAGAAACCCTTTTAGTAGCTTGCTGGCAGGTACTTCACAGGATTTTTTGTTGCTAGCTTTATATATTCTTGGAGTTGATTCAAGTGCTCATTTATTGGATAACTACAACAATTAAACACAGCATTCAAATGCAAAAACCTCCATGAATTCTTTTCGATTTGTACCCAAAACTTTTTCTCTTAAAAATAATAACCTCCTCTCAGGATAAAATAATATTAATTTTGAAAAGCAAACAGATATTCCTAAACAAATTAAATATGAGGAAAAAAACAAAAACAGATTTTATCCCCCCTTTTCCCCTCAATTCATAAAAAAAGAGACAGATCCATCTACGAATTTGATAAATATTCTTTCAACACGTTTTTGGATAGAAAAACAAAATCCACAAAAAAAATGAACGAAGCGAGATATTGGTAAACGGGAACTCTGCAGCATGGCTTACTGAATCCAATATACAGTAAGATTGATCATGGACCCTGATATTTCCCTGACCATGTTTCAGATAGCCCATGTTATTCATATTTATAGCCAGCCTTGTATGAATCATACTTCTCTCTGTCCCTCTTTCTAGTCGAGTTCTCTTATCCTTTATTTTTTTGTTCCATCCCATACTTAATATCTAATATTTATATTTACGACTTTCCATAAAAAAGTGATTCCTTATCTCGGACCCCTTCATTTTCACACTTATCAATATTTATTAAATACATAGCAAATAATAAATGAACAACTGTTTATTTTTTTATTAAATACCAACAAAACCACAAAAGATATATAAATAAAATTTAAGCCAGTCATACACGTTACGGTATATCTGAAAGTTAAAACTGTACAGGTGAACCGAAGCATATGTACTATCATAACTGTGCAGTTATGTCATAATTTTATAAAGTAAAACGCTCCGGTTTACCTGTGCAGGTGAACCGGTGCGTGTGTGCTATCAACACTTTGCAGGTATGTCATACTTCTTTGATAGCACACACCCTCCGGTTTACCTGTGCATGTGATCCGGTGCGTGTGCTATCAACACTTTGCAGGTATGTCATACTTCTTTGATAGCACACACGCTCCGGTTTACCTGTGCAGGTGAACCGGTGCTTGTGCTATCAACACTTTGCAGGTATGTCATACTTCTTTGATAGCTCACACGCTCCGGTTTACCTGTGCAGGTGAACCGGTGCGTGTGTGCTATCAACACTGTGCAGTTATGTCATAATTTGATATCACATAACACTCCGGTTTACCTGCACATGCACAATTTACCTTTGCAGGTTAACCTTTTTAGGTAAAACACGAAGTGTATCGTCGGCCTTACTCGTGTTTTACCCAATATAAGTTTAATGTAAACTCATAATGAACACGTTTAATAGTTTATTTCTTTTGCACTAAAGTTTAAAGAAAGTGAAGGAGTGATGGCATAAAACTTTTTATTCTACTCATGAAACTAAGAAATTTATTTCAAAGGAATAGAAATGGAATAGGAAAGTAAAAACAATATTTAAGAGTTGAAAAATAAATTATTTTAACGTTATATTTTGATGAAAATGAAGGAAAACTGTTTTAAAGGGGGATGTAAAAAAACTTTTTCGCCTTTTGAACTGAGGAATTGACGCCGTGAAAAGCGGTATCTTATCTCCGGTTTAGCAAGCAACTGCTAAAGGTTCAACGAACCAGAGCTTGCTTTCATTTCAATAAAGGTGTCAAGAGAGGGGATGAGGGGGGGGGGGGGAGCCTAAAAAGAGGGGGAACTAAGGAAAATTTTGACCCCGAAGTAAAATCTCATAAATAATACGCTGCCGACATTTTATACAGGCGAACAAGTTTTACCTCCTTTAATTTCCAGGGAAATATTTTGATTCACATTGCAAATCTAATAAAACGGATACTTTGTCGACACCCTCCCCCCCCCCCCCCCCTTTAAAATTTAAAGTTTTATTCGGAAGGAAAAATATGGAATTTTTTTTTTGTAACCCTGGAGCGCAATTGTAATAAAGATTTTATAATATTTGACTAACAATAACTTTAGAGCTTTTTTTTGTCGAGGATTTCCTAAATGAAATTTATATTTAGAAAACGTAACCGTGGAAGGTAAAAGAGTAAGAATAAATATTCAATATGTGTCCAAATTTACTATGTGAAAAATTTAATAAAATGCAATTCCATGTCGATTTTTTCTTCCATCCAATGCCCTACGTTCCGTTCAGGTAGAATTAATAATACTCATAGCAACCCAGAACACTTTGTTACTTTGGCGTTAATTAAAATGGATCACTGGGTAGGCGGTGTATTGTTACAGTAAATGTTTATAAAGTCGCACAACAAATATACAAAATTACCAAGTATCTAATTGAATCGACATTTCCATTTATCCAGTTTCAACTAATCTTTAAAAATTTCTCAAATTACTCTTGATCCAACCATTTTCAAGCTAAATACTACAATACAAGATAAAAAGAACATTTTATTCACTAAGTTTTTAAATTTTCCTCGTGGATTTCCTTAGCTTTCACAACAATTGATTTTTAATTAGACCGCCTAAATATTTAAGAAATTTAGTGATTTATCGACTAATAGTAATAATTTGGTAATAGCTATTTACGTACCTAGAGCAGTAAGGGCGTTATTACAGGCCAAGGGCGAAGTTTGAAAGCACGAGTGCGATTAACGCTCGAGGCCTGTCATGTCGCTTACTGCTCGTGGTGCGTACACTATTTTATCGCCCACCACATGAAAACTAATTACTAAACATGCAAACTATTTTGCCGTAATCTTCAAAACAATAAATGCATACTAAGGTTACATCGGTTCCAAAACAAACCGCAGTTATAAAAATATTGATTGTTACTAATTGAACAGCTGACGTGACGCTGAGAACTACTAGCGCTTCCTGCACGTTGCGGCCAGGAAGCGGCCGCTTCTCGAACTACTAGCGGCCCTGTAAAGATAAAGCATGCATTTTTACAGGCCCCAGGAACTTTACCGGCCGCTCAGGATAGGCATGTTTACAAGTGCAGGGCGATAAATCTATTTACTGATTACTGTACTGTAGAAAATACATAATCTGTGCAAGTTTCAGCTTTCTACTTAGTCAGAGTCTGGAAGTTAGTTAAAAATCGATTCAAGATTTGTACCGGACAATATTACGAGTTAATAAAAACGTCTTAATAATAGAAAGATACAATTTTTTGTGTATGGAAAGTTAGTTCAGAAACAATCCGCTTTGTGGTTATCATTTATCTTTATTTGTATTTATTCTTGCTGATTTTTTATTAACTAACTTTCCAGACAGAAAAATTTACTGAAAATGAATTAAATTCTGCTTAAAGATGGCTAATAGTATTAAAGTAATGCATTGTCATCGTGTTCTGAGCTACTCTAAAAGTTTCAAGGGTCTAGCTGGTCGGGAAGTTAGTTAAAAAGCGATTGTAAGAATTGTACTGGACACACAAACAAGAAAGCAAGCTAATAAAAACTTAGTAATAAAAGGATCCTACGAGAAGGGAAGATTATTGTTTTTATAAGATATATTTTGTATGATAACTGCAACGTAGAATCAGCAAATGACCAAATCTTAAGCATGGCTTCCAGAGGGGAAAAATTTAATTTCAATTCTCTAACTCATATTATTAACGACTTCTTACAAAGTAACCATATTTGGGCTCTCTAACCATCTAGTTAGATGATGTAACTATATTTAGGCGCAATTATACCAAATATGGTGACGCATTATATTTTTAAGTTCCCTCCAAATATGGACTGCATTAAGATCAATTCAGCTTGAAAATATTTACCAAAGTTCATTAAAAAGAGTGTTAGAAAAACTCATCTAGAACAAAATAATTGTAAAAAATAGCCTTCCAATTGGTGTGGCACATAGCTTCCTCGCATCCTATCACGTACTATATTGATTTTATACTTTTACAAGCCATTATTGTCTAATTTGTTTAATTGTTTCCCCCGTTTTTTTAATGTGTCAAAATTGTCTTAATTTATTACTTGAATTAAAGTATCAATTAAGCAAAAGTTAAACAGTGAAGACGGTTCAAAGTAATCTAGGGCAATCTGCGGGTTACATTCGATGGAATATAAGTTTCATACAAATCAGATAAGTACTTTTAAAGCTATAGGTGTAAATAAATGTATGTTTGTGCGCATGTGGAAGAGAAACAAATGAGCGCAGAAGGTTGAAACTTATATGAGACCAACAATGGGCTACTCATGACTCATGACCTACCACCAAAAATTTCATTAACATTGGACGTGTAGTTTTTAAGATAGGTTCGCAAAAATGGAACTACAGACCGGCAGACAGACATGGAACCAAAAATATCCCCTGATGTCTGAACGTATTTCAGTCTTGGAAATTTTGACATCGGAGACCTATAACATTTTTTTGTTCTTGAGAACGATCACGTACTTCTGTTACCTTCGGTAAGCTCGGAAGCAATAAATATTATACCATCACAAATAAGGTAATTATAATAAAATAATATGCTTGTTATAGATGTAGAAAAAAATGTATCATCCTATATAATATACGTAGAGCTCTCTTATTAGACCTACGCAAATAAAGATTGCGTTAAGTAACTGCTAATTGCGAAGCAAGTTCCTGTTATCTACAGCGTTCAAAACTGGTATATATGCATTGAAAAATAGATACAGTGGTTTTATATTTTTATCGATAAATAAATATATTACAGGGTGACTTGCGATAAAATGTCATAACGAAACTGGTTGATTCTATATGGGTCAAATGAAAACAAAAAATGTCGAGTAAGCATTTGCCCATTTATCAAAAGTTCTCGAGATATCGATTTATTTATATTTTTTAAGATTGTTTTGCGAAAATTTCCTAAAAATGCATAATATCTTAAAAAATAAATGAGATAGAGAAATTGGGCTAAGATACATTTTTAATGAGCATAAAAATTCCTTCGATTTTCAAATTATCAGCTGGTATCTTAAGTCCTGTTACATTTTAAAATTTTGAAATTTGACCACGATATTCTAGTTTTCTACCTAAGGAGCATTAGTTTGCCGTCTGGAGAGCACTGAACCTGCTAAAATTTTGCGTTTGGAGCCCTGCTGAACACATTTTTCGCAAAAAAAGTTACAAATAAAGTAGACTGAAGACTGAATAAGAACCTTTTGTATTTTTTTACCTAAATCCATTAGTTTAGCTGTAAAATGGACTTAAAGTTTCAATTTTAGATGGTCCATAGCTCTCCAGACAGCAAACTAATGCTCGCAGCGAAAAATTTCCAAGTGTAAAAGATTCTTATTTTTAGCCATAGAATCCAAATCTAGTCTAAAAAATTTGGCGTCATATTTACTTTTTTAAATTATGTAAACTGCACACACTTTTGCTGAACACAGAAAATGTTCAGCATTTTTTCTGGAAGCGCATAATAGCCATTATCGAACCCTGACAACGCATATTTCTTTCTATTGATTCCGGAGATATTTCGCTGTTCCATGTTAGCTGGGACAACCTGTATATTTATATATATGTATACACACACACACACACATATAAATATAATATATATATATATATATATATATATATATATATATATATATATATATATATATATATATATATATATATAAAACGTTGGTAGATTCTTTAAGTATTCAACTCAGAATTACAAAAATTATTTCATTTTAAAATTTTGGTCATTTAGTTCCTATTTATTATCCAAATTAAATACCTTTATATCCTCGCATAAAAGATAAAGCTTTCGGTCCAATATACTTCTCTTTTCGATATCTATTCCTTTCGGGGAAAGAAAGTTTGTAGCCTTTTTTATCAAATACATTTTACTCCCCTTCTCTTCTTGTTCATTCGAAACAGAAAGAAAGTAAAAAACTTTGTACAATGTCTAATATAAATAAATGTAAGAGTTTCAGACTGAAATTGAGTCTTGAGGTATTATACAAAGTCTATCTGTTGATCCCATCTTAACTTTGGGCTCTCAAGTACACAAAACTTGCCTTTAACTTAGGAAAAAACTCATCCGACACGCTAGCACGCCAACTAAAATCAACAAATTATTACCTTCTACAAAAATAAAAAAAACAATCTCTTTCATTTCACCCATAATTTCATTCTTAATTACACCCCACCCTTTTAATAAGACCTAGCCTTAAAAAAGAAAAAATAAACATATATATACATACACTTTAGCATGTTAAAGAAGGAAGAGAGAAAAAAATCGGTCCGAGACAACTCAGACAAACTTTCTCATATATACGAGTTCATAACTATATTTAGCCCAGTGTTTTCCGTTTATTATTTTTCGTGTTATCGTTGGAAATTTTAATTATTATTGAGCCCTTTGTCAAAATGTATAAAAAAATATCTTCTCCTCGTTGGGTAATCGAACCCGCCTCTCTCGATCTGCGTTTAAAGCTATTTTCTCAGGAACGAGATTTTTCCAGGGAAAACAACTTATATAGTTAGATTTGTATTCAAATGGACTAAATTGGTGAATATTTTGGAACGAAGTTCCTTATGGCACGTTCTGGAGCCCGGGAGTGAATCCGAAAAAAACGACCAAAATCACCGTCACAAAATCACCGTCACGCAAAATCCGTCACGAAATCTACCGATGGCGATAACTTGTGTAAAAGTTGACCGACTTAGTTAAATTCGGTACACATGTTCATTTTACCAATGTCCGGGACAAGTTCGTTGGAAAACGTTATCCGCCCAAGCGTTCACGCGCAACGCTCGCGTAAACGTACGCTTCGAATTTAAAATTGGAATTTTTGGACGGAAAAAAATTCTAACTTCATCTATTTAATGAGACAAACAATTTTTATAATAATTTTTTTTAGTAAAACGAACACTGACACTACTATAAAGTGATAAAGATCGCTAAATTTATTAAAGCTGACTTAACTGATTAAAATAAAGAAAACAACGTATTTACCGATATCTTACGTTCTAACGTAAAGATTTAAATGAAACTTTGTATACATCACCTACAGTACAATTGAAACAAGTATATAACATTTCAACCTGATACAAGCAGAAGTTTTTGTGAGTTAATGATTTATATTTTTTATTTTAATATTTAATTGGAGTAATATGCCGACGGCGCCTGGGAGGACAGTTCTTTTTCGTGCTACAACCATCTGCTTTAACTATAAATTTATCATTACCTTTTTTCTCAATATACAATACATTATTTATTGAAAGACGCTCACTTCAAAGATAATAAAAAGATTTTCATTTAATTTTGCCTTAACTCCGCTAGTACAAAAAATAGTTAGTTACTTTTAATTTTGTCTCTTTTCTAAATCCACCATGTATAAGTAGTTATTACAGCGATTTTATAATTTATATTTAATGAAAAGCGCAAGGAACTTCGTTCCTACCGGGTGTCCCACGACACCACACGTATTTTTTATCTGAATCGTCAGAACCGTTTTCAAAATATATTTTATTTTTAGCGTTTGTTCAGAGTTTTTGGGGTGCAGCTCCTCCAAATTTAGAGGTAATAGTACATCACGCGTCGAGTGCGGAAAGTAGCATTTTGCATACGAGTGTGGAGTTTGCACCCGAGTGACAGCGAGGGTAGTAAAACCACACGAGCAAAGCAAAATGCAGTTTTCCCACGAGTTGCTTTATCTAAGATTATTGGATTTTAATAATAAATACAGAAAAAAATAATTAATAAACTTCTTGTATGTAAGTTCGTATTTCTCTTTAGATAAAGATGACATTAATTCATTAGTTATATTTTATGCCGAATTAATTATTTCGGGAGGCATATTATTCTCCTCATTTTCGTCGTAATGACATAAAATCACTCATTGCTTTTCACAAAAAAACTCAATATAAACAGTTACTTTTACTAAACAAACAGCAAATTAGTTTTGTTAAATGTAAACAAACTCACACTAATCGTACGTAAAGGCGAAGAATTCTTCTTTTTAACCACACTAGGGCGGAAAAAAGAGGAATTATGAAACACGTATGCACAATGAACACAAGTACATAAAGAATAACTTTCTACGCATTTAAACAGAGATACAATGTTTATACTTCGTATCAAACGTAGATAAAATTAATTTCTCGATTTCTCCTTCGGGGTTTGATTTTTCTGAACATGTATGCCAAATTTCGTTTAAGTTGGCCCAGTATTTAGGCTCAAGGCGTCTGCACAGACAGACGAAAGACAACATTTTTTAATAACCACTTTATTGGACTCAATGGACCTCAAAACGTATAAATCCATCGAAATCTCAAAATTGAATCATCGCACCATCACAATACTTTCATTTTATATGAGGAAGTAAAAAGGAAGAAGCAAAAAAGGTTTATTTTTTTTTTCACAGGATTTCTTACTCTGTTGCCCCTCTTTTTCAAAAAACTTGGAAAACCCTAAAATAATTCTTTAATTGCCATAAAACGATAAATTCCACTCCGATAACGCCCCTATCATTAATTTAATACTTCTTTTTAACAATAAATTATCAAAATCAAATGAAGTAAAGAAAATATATTGTTATAGACACTAGAGATATTATAATTATAGCGAGTGAATTTTATTGTAGTCATGGTTTACTTAAGGTCCCCCCAGCGTCTAATTAGTTTTTAAGTGAGAAAAGTTTATCTTTTTGTTGGCAGAGTAAAATATGAATAATGGAATAATAATATCCAAACATTAATTTTACAATCCAATAAATTACATTTTAGAATAATCTACTTCTTCTTGCATTTATATAATAATTTATAGATAAATGCATTTAGTCATCTAACTCTATCTCTATTATCCTTTATAAATAAAACTATATATATACATATATATATATATACAGGGTGGTCCAAAAGTCTCCCCCCCCCCCCCCCCCCCCTCTTAACTTTTGAACGGTTTGAGATAAATTAATGAAACTTGGGGGATCTCTACCATGCAAAGGGAAGTTTGTTTTCATGCAATCACCCCCTAGGGGCAACCACCCACTTTGCTCCCAGGCCACCCAACTTCAGAATTTCAAATTGGAATGTATATTTTTGATAGCATATTTGGATTCTACAGTGAAAAATAATAATTTTTTACTTGAAACTATTTTTTCTATCTCCAATATTTTGCCCCCTACAGGGGGGTAAAGATAGCGAAATAACCCTTCCGAAATAGTAAAAAAAAAAATTAGTATTATAACACTTAGATCGTTATAAAATCTAAACGGTTTGAAATAAAGTAATATAACTTGGGGGATCTGTACCATGTAAAGGGAAGTGTGTAATCATCCACTCGCGTACCAGGGGCAACCACCATTTTGCCCCAAGGCTCTGAAATCTACCAATTTTATACCTTTGCCCCCCTATAGGGGGCAAAATATTGGAGATAGAAAATAATGTTTGAAGTAAAATATATATATTTTTTTTTACCTTAGAATCTAAATCTGCTATCAAAAATATACATTCCATGTTAAAATTTTGAAGTTAGGTGGTCTGGGGGCAAAATGGGAGGTTGCCCCTACTGTGCGATTGCATGAAAACAAACTTCCCTTTACATAGTAAAGATCCCCCAAGTTTCATAAATTTATCTCTAACCGTTTAGATTGTACAACGTATTATCGGAAGGGTTATTTTAAAATATTGGAGATAGAAAAAATAGTTTCAAAGTAAAAGTTTATTATTTTTCACTGTAGAATCCAAATATGCTATCAAAAATATACATTCCAATTTGAAATGTTGAAGTTGGGTGGCCTGGGGGCAAAGTGGGTGGTTGCCCGTAGTGGGCGATTGCATGAAAACAAACTTCCCTTTGCATGGTAGAGATCCCCCAAGTTTCATTAATTTATCTCAAACCTTTCAAAAGTAAAGAGGGGGGGGGGGGAGACTTTTGGACCACCCTGTATATATCTATATATCCAAACAAATTATTGTTTCAATTAAACAATATATTTGGAAAAATTGTTTGCCAATTAGTGTGGCACATAGCTTCCTCGCGTCCTACTTCGTACACTAATGATTCTAGGCTTTTTCAACCTATGATAGTCAATTTAGTTAACGTTCCCCGTTTCCTTTATAATCGTTGTCATAATTGAGTTGATTTTGTACATGAATTAAAGGATGAATTTAGCAAAATTTGAAGAGCGCAGACGGTTGAAATTAATCTGGGACCATCTGCGTGCTACTATCGACAAACCATCCAAATGTCATAAACAATTCAGATGAGTACTGTTGAAGCTATAGGTGTAAATTACTGTATGTTTATGCGCATGTGGAAGAGAAACAAATGGGCGTAGGTCAAACTTATGTGGGACCTGATCATGACCTACGAGTATTTTTTAAGATATGTTGGTTCACAAAAATTAAACCCGAGGAAGCTATATGCCACACTAATTGGCACACTATTTTAGTATAAAATATTATATTATTATTTTTACATAATCTCAACAACTCCAAAATCATATTGTTCGTTAAAACACGTAATATTGCAAATCATTTACTTAACATTATTGTGTGCAGTCTAAACTGGATTGAAATAATATTCACACAATAATTATAAAACAAAGATATAACCGTATATTAGTGGAGAGG
Source organism: Gerris lacustris (assembly GCA_951217055.1). Classification (NCBI taxonomy): domain Eukaryota; kingdom Metazoa; phylum Arthropoda; class Insecta; order Hemiptera; family Gerridae; genus Gerris; species Gerris lacustris. The sequence continues at coordinate 4,799,111 of OX578282.1, forward strand.
AAGGAAAGAGAATGTTAATACTGATGGTTCTAAAAGCTAACTGATCTGGTGATATGGCAAATATTTATAGTAGAAGCGGACGAGGGGGGGGGGGGTCTCGTACTCGTTTCTTGTAAGTCTCTGCCCATTATCGGACTCTGGTAAACAACCGGTCTCTCTATTCCGTGAACAAAAACCCATTAATGGCTTCTGTCCCCATTTCCAAAGGGGAGTAGGTATAGACTCTATATGTGATCCGGGAACACAAAAATATCATGAGATCCGGCAATGGGGGGGGGGGGGGGGGGGGTCTGTGCAAACAATCTGATATCATAATAAAACTAAAAGATAATATTTCATGGGGCCGACCCCCCCTCCCCCCTTCCTTCCCCCTTCTCCTCTCAGTAGAACTGCACTAGGCAAAGAAGGGGTTACACTTCGTTACATATTGACTTAGCAAATATTTGATTTTTTTTTGTTTTCTTCATCTTTTCTGTTGGTTTTATAATATGATGTAGGCAAAAAATTTATAAATTATTTATTATATATATATATATATATATATATATATATATATATATATATATATATATATATATATATATATCGTTTGTCAAAATTAGACCGCAGAGAGAACCAGATTAATTTCAACTGTCTGTTCTCTTAAAATTTTGATACTTTAATTGTAAAGGATCAGAATAATTTTGACAGATTTAAAAAACGGTTAAAATTAAATAAATTTGACAATGATAGGTTTTAATAGTATAAAATAATTAAAACCTGGTTCAAACGATCAAAGTATACTTGGTCCAAGTAGTGGAGCTTTGATACACTATAAAATTGAAGTTAAGATAGATAGTGTGAAATGTTTTTCCCTCTAGAACTTTCCAGTTAAATTGTACTTATTAAATTATAAAACAGTGGTGATACATCACTTTCTGGTAAGCAAACCCCAGCTCAACGACACATCTGTCATTTTATGACAGCTCGTTCTCATAATTGGTCAGATGGGCGCCATTTTTGTTTTTATCAAAGTCTACTTTGATAAAACACATCCAACTTGGAAGTTGACTTTGATACACTGTTTAAACGATCTAAGTTGCGTCGAAGTAGAGTCAAAATTGACTTGGTCTATGTAAGTATACTTGGATCGTGTGAATCCGGCTAAAAGTATACAAACAAAACCCAGCTCATCCCAAATCTGTCATTTTTTGACTGCTTGTTCTCATAATTGGTCAGGTGGTCGCCATTTTTGTTTTTATCTAAGTCTACTTAGATGAAACCTATCCAACTCAACTTGGAAGTTGAGTTGGATACACTGTTTACACGATCTAAGTTGCGTCGAAGAAGGGCCAAAACTGACTTGGTCCATGTAAGTATAATACTTGTAAAGTATACAAAATTAAACGCAAGGAAGCTATGTGCCACACTAATTTGCAGAGTATTTTTAGTAATTATGATTATGAAATGGTTGCTGTTCCTCTTCCTTACGTCAATTTAAAATATAATTAACCTTTTAAAAATAAAGAGAAAGTTAAGTCACAAAAGTATAACAATTTCATGCATAATTATAAATTATGAATGAATTTATTATAGATTTGGCACATAACAACACATATTAATCATTATGATAGATCTTACATGAATGAAATAATGGTGTCACTGACTATAAGAAATCATGCTAAAAAAAAAAAGTTCTATTGTTTATCTGTTCTATTTGTTCAAATATAAATTGAATATATAGTTAAACTGCATCATATATTATAAAGTATTGACTGTATAATTGCATCTTAAATGTATCAATTCATTAAATTTTCTTTGCTTTCAATGGAACACAATAGCAACATTGACTTTATTCTTATGCTCTCAACCTATTCTAACTTTTATTTGAAAATTTAAACCTTTGAGAGTAAATTATGCAAATCTATTAAACAATGAATACTCACTAATATCCTTTTTAGGGTCCGTAGACAAAAATTTGAAAGTTGCGTTCTTTATGGGACACCCCCATACAATTCATTTTATGTGAAGACGTTGTTTGGTTATTTAGTTAATCTCTTTTACAAAACATTATGATTAAGCTGGTTTTCGTGAGGATTAAAAGTTTCTTCCTAATAAAGAATTATTTTATCTACCTAAGGCATATTTACTGACTTTTTACTCCCGAGGTACACACAATATTTTATCTCCAGTAGGGAGAAAACTCATATTCATCCATTGCACGGATTTTATTCATAATTTTAATTAATAACAATAATTGTTAGCACTTTTAATAGCAGATATAAAAGATTCAATATTAAAAACAAATAAGAATTGCAATTAAACTCAAATAGAAGGTTATTTAGATGCAGGTTGTAAACAATGATAAGCGCAAATTACAAATAAGGTCGAAAAAGTAGTGTCACCAACCTGTTTTCAACAACTTCACTTCATTAGCCATTCATTCTCTACTATTTATAAAATAATTAAGTTGGCAATCTTTTTTTTCTCCTTGGTTTTACTTTTTCTCCCTACTTTTTGAGTTCAGGGAAGAAAAGACTTACTTTAGACCCTCTAAACTAATTCAAAATCATAACTTTTTCTCCCTACTGGAGATGTCTGTCTCCGATTTCAAAAATGCCAAGACAGAAATCCGTTTCAGATGTAAGGAAACATTTTTAGTTCCATGTCTGTCTGTCGGTCTGTTGGTCAAGTTTTGCAAACCAACATCATTTCTCAAAAACTACTCGTCCAATTTTAATTAAATTTGTATGGTTGGTCAAAATTAGCTCATTGTTGGTCCCATATAAGCTTCAACCTTCTGAGCTCATTTGTTTTTCTTCCACATGCGCACAAACATACATTTATATAAAGCAATAACTTCAAAAGTACTTATCTGATTTGTATGAAATTTTTATAGTTCATCGAATGTAACCCGCAGATTAATTTGATTGTGTAATTGCGCACTTTGTCAATTGTTTCTATATGAGTAGAGAAAATATGGCGGGGCAAAAACCAAATTTGTGGAGGCATGACGTCACACACCCCCCGCCCCCGACCACGGCCCCAGACCACGCCCCCAATGGCGAATAAGCCCCGCCCCCAATGGCGATTTCCACCCCTAATGACGATTCCCCCTCTCCCCAGCCACCCCTAATATAGGGGTTGGTAGCCTGCACGTTTACGCATCCCAATGGCGATATTAGTCCTACTATTGGATGATTTTTAATTTTTTTTTTGGATGGTGGTTTAATGACGCCCCCATTTTGGAAATGTTGGGTTTGTCAGCCCCTTGCACGCCCCCAGTGGCGGTAGCAATTATATTATTGGTCTAGACGATTTTTTATTTTACTTGGCCATTGTCTGTATCATCCTTCCCTAACATAAGAAATATATAAAATATATATGGGGTTGATCATCCCCTTGCAAGTCCACGTCCTCAAATGACAATAAGTCCTACAAGTTGTATTTAAATAATTAGTTTATATTTCCAAAAGATTAAAATATTCAAAATATTCAAGACATTCAAAATTAAAAAAATAAATAAATAAAAATAAATAAAAAAAAGGATTATATATGTCTAGACCGCAAGTATATAATTATAGTGTCGGAAGGCCGGTCAACCTTGACTGACTTCAGGAACGGGCTCTCCTCCAAAACTCCCGAGCTCTAGAATGGGCTCTCTGAAACTTAATATTTTTAATGCAGGTAGTACTTAAAATTCTTAAAACGCACGCCTTTGGACACTTTAACATTATTATACTGCACACAAGGACATCTCGCGCTTAAAATTCCTGTTCCTTATTTAGCTATACCATGAAACTAAAATTATTGACTAACAAGTGTATAAAAAGTTTAAAAGTCTGGTTTCAATTCTCAGATAAATGTCTCACATTTTTAAGTCTTAAAGGTATTGAATATTGATTAAATTAGACCAATACAAATATTCTATTTTTTTTAAACAAGTATTTCATTGTTCTCTAGTTAAATAATAAAGTATACCAATTTTATAAAATATATTACCAATATAGCATTAGGGGTAACATAAATAAGACAAAATAACTTTTTATGATTTATATATTTATTTATAGATCATCTAAAACTTGAGCGAACTCAATGTTAAATGCATTTCCCAAAAGGCCTCTGTATATAAGACATAGATTGGGCATCTCGTTGTATGTATTAATTATGTCTTGAGAGAAAAGAGCAACCACTCTCGTAGGAAGGAAGACATCCACCATTGTATTTTCATTAAACCTGATCGTGGCCACGATTGACGGACCATGTTGATTTGTAGGGAGCACCTTTGTATGGTACACCTAAATAAAAAAATAATTAAATAAAATGTTCATTTTTTCTGTGCTTATAAAATGAGGACGGTAATGTTGTATTTACATTTTATTGATTTCTTAAAATTATTGCGTGTCTTACTAAAAAATGTACTTCTTTGATAAAAGTGTTAAATATTTTAGAAAATTAGTTACAAATAAATAAAAATAATAAAATAAAATGTTTATTATTGCTGTGCTTATAAAATGAGGCCGTTAATATATGTTATTTTTATTGATATCTTAAAAAGTATATCTTGTCTTACTATGATATCTTAAAATTATATCTAAAAATGTACTTCTTCGATTAAAGTGATAATTATTTGAGAAAATAAGTTACACCTAAATAAAAGAAAAATAAATAAAATGAAAATAAATAAATAAAAAAAATGTTTGAAAGCTGTCTAGTCCAGACAGACTTGAAATTGGTATTGCCAAAAAATACCTATGGACGCATAGCGTCTAGGTCTGGACTAGCTGTTAAAAATAACATACATGTAGGGGCGGGAGTTATAGATGAGGATTACCGCGGCAACATCGGTATCCTTTTATTAAATTTGGGAGAAGATGAATTTAAAGTCAATAAAGGAGACAGGGTAGGGCAAATAATATGTGAAAAAATTCGACATCCAATTTTGGAGGAGTGTGAAGATTTTAAAGAAACTGAAAGAAATGAAAAAGGTTTTGGCTCGACTGGAATTAATTAAAACCAGTCAGTTAGTCGGACTCTGCTCATTTATTATTATTATTACTCATTCATCCAGTGGCGTAGCTAGACCATTGGGGGCCCCCCTGCAAGACATTTTTGGGGCCCCCCTCGCCAAAGAAAATCGATGAGCAAAAAAAAAAAAAAAAAAACCTCTTGCGTTCATGATTGGGGGCCCCCTCGACGTTGGTACATGGATAGTAATTCCAGTTATTTCTGGATTTGGGGGCCCCCTGGCACTGGGGGCCCCCCCGCAATGCAGTCCCGCGCGGGCCCATAGTTACGCCACTGCATTCATCTTTAATCATTTTGATCGTACAATATTCTAAAACAAATATCAATAAAAAAATAAATATCACTTTAATGCTGTTATTGTCTTTATTGGGGCAACATCGAAATCCTATTTAATAAAATTTTGGCAAAGATTACATACTTGTAAGCAAAGGAGATGGATTGCTCAAATTTGTGAAAAATAAGTTATCCAATTTTGGAAGAGTGTGATCATTTTAAAGAAGACAACAAAAATTTATTTGACTTTTGCTTGATTGAAATTAACTGAATCTATTAAGTCAGTCAGACTCAGCTTATTTATTATTATTACTATTGTTTATTAATCTCGAATCATTTTTGGTGTTTTAAATTCTTATGTTGAATGCAGTCATTTCTCTCTTAGATAGTAAAAGTTCATCTTTAATTGTTCTTCATTTTACAGAGAACAGTTTCCTTGTCCAAAGTGCCTACAAGTGTATAAAAGAAAATTTAATCTTATTCGACACCTGAAAACGAAATGTGAGGATCAGAAGCTGACATGTCAAGTTTGTTCAAGGAAGTTTGTGAGGAAAGACTCTCTGCAGAGGCATTTGAAGACTTGCAAATTGTTTCCTTGTCCTCAATGCAAAGTTAATTTTTCAAGTAAGTCTTCATTAAAAAATCATATTAAAAAAAATTGCATAACTTTGGACTTGAGAAAAAAGAGATCCAAATCTGCCAGATCCGAATTTCCCTACGATAGTGAATCGGGAATAATTACCATACAGAGTGCATTTAACCGAAATCTCGTGACATATTTCATAGAAAATAAACATGAGGCTGAAGATTTGCAAACTTTTTTTACCCTGGCTTTTGAAGCAATAGAGGACAAAATTGTTTTAAATCTAAATGTCTTTCCCGGGGTGTCAGTAAATTTCAGTCTTGAGGCTCAGTATCAGCACCCAGTTAGTAAAATTGTATCGGAGCGCAACTTTAAAACCAAGAGTGTAGCAATCTTTAACGAATCGGAAGTAGCCCAATTAATTGACGATGGGATAGACAAAATTTCGGCGGAAATGGAAAATTATGAGGGGTACGGGTCTGGCTTAGTTCTCAGTGTCATACAAGGAATCGCATTATTGCAGAAAATCTTGTTTTGATCAACATGAAGAAGACAAAAATCACTTTTAATAAACCGATTGCAATAGGTACAGCGATCTTGGACTTAGCTAAATTAAAAATGATGACATTTCACTTTGACTCGATGCTTAACCCTTAATAACCTAGCGTTGCCATATGGCAACAGCAAAACTCCCTCCCTTTATTATTGTCTGGAGAGGTCCAAGTTAATATTGAACTTTTTAAATGTTAATATTATGTCAAAAGAAGGACTAAATTGATTTTTCATCATTAGATTTATTTGTTTGGTGCAACACGTATGCGACAAGACAGGTTTAAAAAATGGGTTATTCCAAATTTAAGACACGGAAAGAATTTTAATTTTTTTACTAAATTAATTAATTAAATAATTTTATTATTGGTAATGAAACTATTAGAATAAAGAGTGATTAAAAATATAAAATGATTGCAGTTTCATAAAATTTAATTTTTCTGCCCTAAATTGAGCGTCAATTTGAAAGTTGCCATATGACAACGCTAGGACATCAGCCTTACAGTTTTTTTTCTAAGTGGTAATTTTATTCAGTCATATTTATATACAAAGTTTTGATGTTTTTTTGCCTAATGTTAATTTTTTATTGATTATTTTCTAAATATTTCTCAATTAGTCTCAAAATCTTGTAATTATTTTTGTTGAACAAGTATAATTAATAAATAGTAACAAATATTATTGGGCTATACTTTTAAAAATAATATGTATATAATAATATCTATATTTTTTTATTACAATTGAATAATACATATATATTTTTAAAGGTAATAACAAAAACACATGCATAAAACAAAAAATTAAGAAATAATTACATAATTTTACAGAAAAAAAAACATGATACATAATACAAATAATGAAAAAAAATAATAAATTTACTTTTTTGTTCTTTAAAATAAATTTAGTATTTTGTTAGTATTATTTGTACTTTTTTGACCTAACATTTATTTTACATACATGTTGTAAAAGAAATTATTAAAAAAATTATTGAGAAAAAAAACTGTAGGGCTAATGTCCTAGCGTTGCCATATGGCAACAGCCCAAATTTGGGGTAAGGAATTTATTTCAAATTTTTTAAACATTTTTTTACATATTAAGGGACCTCTTAACAGACAAAATCCCCAGAAAAAAACCAAACAATTCCCCAAAAAAATAATTCGGGCAGGTAAGGGTTAAGCACTATGGGCCAGAACGCTTAAGGTTGGCCTACACCGACACGGATAGTTTTGTTTACCTGATCAAAACGTTCGGACAGGATTGGCGTCTGGAAGCCATGGAAGCTCTTGGCGAGCATTTTGATTTTAGCAATCTGCCATTGGATCATCCATGTTACTCAGTAATCAATGAAAAGGTATTGGGAAAATTCAAAGATGAGCTAGGTGGTGGCAAAATGTTGGAGTGGATAGGACTGCGAGCCAAAATGTACGCCATCAAACGGGAGGACGAGTCTTTAATTAAAAAGGTTAAAGGGATTAAAAAGTCTGCTGTAAGAAAAAATATAAATTTTGAAGACTACAAAAAATGTACTTTTCAACGATGAAAAGAAAGAAATGACTACGAAATTCAATTTAATCAGATCATTTCGTCAAAAACTCTTCACTATCTCGGTAAATAAATTGTCACTATCCTCTTACGACGGTAAACGTCATATCCAGTCGGACAAGATAACCACATTGGCTCATGGTCACTATAGCATCATGGAAGATGAAGAAGAGCAATAATGATGCAGGTTTGGAGTAAAAGAAAGAACAGAGGCGACATGCACAAAATGGTTGGTCGTCATGGCATAGTGCGAGGTTGGGGCACTATGCATTCGGCAAAATGGGGATATAAGTAGCGGTGCACCATGAAAAATGGTCAGTATGCTAGCTACAAACAGTAAGAGAGGACGTGGAGTGCTAAATAAACTTATCGACGCTCTTCCCCTTGAATTACATTTACCTGGCGGTTATCAATTTTGCGGTCCGGGTACCAAGCTTGAACGTAGGTTGGCACAAGGTCAGATTGGAATCAACCCCCTGGACGCTGCCTGCAGAGAGCACGACATCGCTTACGCTCATAGCAAGGACTCTGTGGCGAGAAGAAGAGCGGACCAAAAGTTGGCCGAAGCGGCTTGGAAACGGGCAAAGGCTTTCGACTCGAGTTGGGGTGAAAAAGCATCTGCTTGGGCAGTTACAGCGGCCATGAAAGCGAAAAGAAAAATGGGAGGTAAACTCAAGTCTACTGCTGCGGCGAGACTAAAAAAAGGTATGGCAATGGCCAAACAGGCTCTCAGGAATGAGTCCAAAGATAAGAGCGTATACCAGAAAACAATGGCCGCTTTACGAGCCGCGAAACTCGGAGTAGGACCAAGACGACGAGGTAAAAAGTCAGATAAAATTCCGCGAGTAATACCGATTCCCAAACGCGGCGGTATTTTACCCTTTCTCATGGCTGCAATACCCGCCCTGGCTGCATTGGGGTCTGTGGCAGGTGGCGCTGCCAGCCTTGTCAAGACAATTAATGAGGCTCGACAGGCGAGTCAGGCCATGGAAGAGGCTAAAAGGCACAACAAGAAGATGGAGGAGATTAGCATTGGCAAGGGTCTGTTTCTCAGACCTTATAGGAGAGGACTTGGTCTGTATGTGAAGGCAAAAAACTGACTGTAAGCCTCCCTGCCAGGCCTCTCACCGATCATGACTTGAGACGAATCATCATCCGAAGACTTCAAGTGCCCTCATTTCGAGGAATCTTCATGAGAGACCAATTGCCAAAGAGGAGGCTAAACATGGAATCGGGCATTGTAAATCATGAGACAATGTCCGATGTGGGCAGTCATTGGAGTGCCTACTATGTTAAAGGAGATGTGTCGGTGTACTTTGACAGTTTTGGAAATTTGCAGCCACCGCCGGAACTTGCTTACTATCTCCGAGGGACTACTATAACCTACAATCGCAAGCAAGTGCAGCCCTTCGACAGTATCATTTGTGGACACCTATGCGTCTTGTTTATATTACTCATGTCAACCTAGGATCGAGTCAGTCATGTCTCTGACATTAACCTTTACCGGCGACAAGTCGGTTCTCACCAGCGAGTTTTTCCCTCCGGTTCACTTGGACGATGACAATTGGTCTTGCGGACTACTATCCTTTGAAGCGTACAATTCTATTCCAAATGTAGACGAGACCAACAATCGAGTTTACCTCATGCATGAGGACATAGTATTTGATGTACCGAGAAATGCTACTTTCGAAACGTTTGTTTCGCATATTCAAACAATTCTTCCCGAGGGTGTTGAAATAAGTTTCGCCACAAAAGGTAGGCGAGTAGTAATAAAGAGCAACAAGACATTATTTAACGATTTAGAAGATACACTTTTGACTCATTTAGGCTTTGAGCTGGGTGCAATACTCGAGGCTAACATAGAGCATACAGGTACAGCGGACAGGAGTTCGAGGATATCGTATAAAAAGATTATAGCAGGTGACATGATAAAACTCCCAAAAGGCTCTTACGAACTTAGTGATATTGCTAAGGAGCTCTCCAAGTACGACATTGATGTGAAGGAGCAGCGCAACACGCTCACCTGTACTGTGATTAGTAAAGACAAAAAATTAAACTTAAAATCGGTCAACAATATTGGAAGCATTCTCGGATTTGAACCGAAAATATTGCTGAAAAATGAAAGATGTGTTTCGGATACAATTGTCGACATATTCAAAGTTAATGCGCTGTCTGTTGAATGTAATATAGTCACAGGTTCGTATATAAATGGTAATGAGTCTCATGTCCTGCATCAGTTCTTCCCCACTGTTGCACCAGGATACAAGATTGTCGAGGTTCCCCAAACAGTTGTCTACTTGGAAATATTGACAAAAACGCTCGATTCAATTACAATAGCCATAAAGGATCAAGAGGGTCGGCCAGTGGATTTTCGCGGAGAAACGATTACCGTTCGCATTCACCTCAAGCGCAATGATTGACTTTAAATACCCCCAAGCTTCACCGACTGGCTTTAGTAGACCTTTGCCAGTCACAGGGTTAACGTCTGTCAACCGAAAGTTCTTATTGAATCTAGGCTACAGAGTTCGCAATGGAAAGCGCAACATTGCTAGACTTGGGAAGGGAGCCCAAATTCGACGACTCTATAGTTAAACTCGAGTACCACAGTCATCTACCCTACTCTTCGAGCAAGTTTGACAATGCCGACGAAATAAGAATACCATTTCAACAGCCCGACACCTATGTTTCACCGGCTATGAGCTCCATTTACATAGAAGGGAAGATGACTCCAGTGCCGACCGAATACACGCTAGCTTGTAATGCAGGTGCACATGCCTTTAGTAGCATACGCTTGGAAATGAATGGTGTTGAAATCGATCAGACTAGAATGCCGGGATATGCGTCTACATTGAAGGGGTACGCAAGTTTTAGTAAAGCCAAAGCCGAGAGGCTTCAAGCCGCCGGATGGTTGCTTCCAAGAACTGTTACTTCCTACAACCAGACCGTGGACCCAACTACCGGTAACTTTAGCATGTGCATTCCATTGAATACAATTTTGGGATTTGCTGAAGACTACCACAAGATTTTGATGAACACACGCCTCGATTTGATATTGATACGAGCTGACAGAGATGACAACATGTTTGTTCCGGCCGATCCAAAGAAAGAGCCCGAAGGTGCACCGAATAATAAAGTGGTGATTGATACGATTAAATGGAAATTGCCCTACTTTACACTGAATGATCCTGAAAAACTTTACATGCTTAATTTACTCGAACGCAATACGCCCATTTCAATGCCATTTCGAGCGTGGAATCTGTACACTTACCCGACTCTGCCTCAGACCCAGAATCATACTTGGACAATAAAAACAAGTACTCAGTTGGAGAAGCCACGCTACGTTTTGTTGGCCTTTCAAACCGATCGAGTCAACAACCAGAAAAAGGATGTTAGCAAGTTTGACTCATGCAAATTGAAAAATGTCCGCCTTTATATTGGCAGTGAATCGTACCCTTACGACAATTTAAACTTGGACTTTACAAAAAGATCACTGGCATGGCTTTATGATATGTACGCGAATTTTCAACAGTCCTATTATGGTCGGACAGATTCTCAACCCATGTTGACTTATGAGGAGTTTATCGAAAATGCTCCATTTGTGGTTATTGACTGTAGCAGACAAGTCGAAGCAGTCACCTCGTCGTCTGTGGATATTAAAGTCGAATTTGAAACAGCAAGCAATGTGCCGGCAAATACAACAGCCTACTGCCTGATTCTACACGACCAACTCGTCACTCAATATCCCCTCACGGGAATCGTTACGAAAAGGACTTAGGAGGGGATGTATTGGGTGTATAAAAACATGTTGCATCGCACATTCAAGCACAGTGAACTAAACTGCATTCAACAACAACTACCAAATATGAACTGTGCTATAGTTGATATAGTTTGCTTCCGCGATATCAAGAGGAGCTGTGGTAGCTGCAATGGCAAGTCACGTGGTGCATATATAGTCAAGGAATTATGCATCATTGATGCAGGCAGTGGAGCCGCTAGCTGGTACATCTTTAAGGCCCCTGAGGATTCATCATCTGCTCAGAGCCGGGAAAACAATTGGTTGACCCAAAATTTTCATGGACTCATGTGGGACGATGGAGAAATAGAGTACAACCACATCGATGATATACTTCAGCGTAACCTCAACCAGTTTGACAGGATCTTGGTCAAGGGACTAGAAAAGGCGCAATATCTTCAATCCCGAGGAGTGACTGCCGAAATTGTAGATATGGAGACACTGGACTGTCCATCACTCAACGATTGGCGTTTCCGGTCAGCAATGCCTCGCCATACCTGTCTTCGCCACAACAGGTCAAACTTTGTTTGTGCCAGAGACCAGGCTGCTAAACTATACTTATGGTACAAGTCAAAAAATATTATTGTATAAAATATATTAAATATATTTTGAAAAATTGATTTGTTTTTTCTTTGTATAAAAGTAGTAAATTAAGATACCCTAATGTCAGTACAATGCGATTTATCAAACAGGATACGTCGCTCCAAGTAATGGAGCGACTTGCAGAGGATGATGAGGATGCAAAGACTCAACGACATGGTCCTCTATTTGGTAGTCATCCAATAAGAGCTCTTATTTGTGCATCTTCGGGCTGTGGTAAAACTCAGTTGATGGTATCACTTCTTTTACACGCCAATGGTCTTAGATTTAACAATGTGTACCTGTACACAAAGTCATTGGACCAGCCAAAGTACAGGTATTTGAGTAGTGTGTTGAGCAAAATGCCCGAAATTGGTTTCTTCCCCATGACCGAATTCGACCAAGTAATAGGACCTGAAGATGCTAGGGGAAATTCGATTTTTATTTTTGATGATGTCATGATGGATAAGCAGGAGCGTATAAAAGAGTACTTTACTAGGGGCCGTCACAGGGGCATAGACTCATTTTATCTTTCGCAATCATATGCTAACGTACCAAAGCATTGTATCCGTGACCAGTGCAACATGTTGGTCCTCTTTAAAATGGATGAGACCAACCTTCGTCATGTCTACGATGATCATGTCAACACAGACATGACATGGAGCCGATTCAATGAGATGTGTGCTCAATGCTGGGACAAAAGATATGGCTTTATGGTTATAGACAAGGAGGCTTTAATTGACGAGGGTAGGTTTCGCAGAGGTTTTGACGAGTTTATAACATTCGACCGGTCGGGTGAGGCCTTCAGTCGTCAAAATGAAGACAACAAGTAAGGACGTGAAGAGGCGCTTGATCAAGGCGCGCAACGATATTCGGAAAAAAAATAAACTTTTGCGGACTGGGAAAGCTGCTCTTGAAAGGATTGCCGAGGAAAATGTCAAACCTCTGATAAACCCTTTGCAAAATATCGCTCAAACTCTTGATAAATCGCTAAACATGTCCACCACCACCGCCTCCGCTTATCAACCTGACATGACCATGGCGAAGGAATACTCGACCGCCGCAACTCAATGGGATGACGAGGACAAGGGTATAATTGAACCGGATGAACTGCCGCAAGACGCGCCTGCTGAGGAGACCTTTGCATTCGAGCCGGATTTGGCGTCGACTCAAGTTGCACCCACTTTATCAGCAAAATCCGAAGCGACTAGTTCCCAAGGAGCGCGCTCGCCTCTTTTTCGAAAAAAGCTAAGCTCAGTTCTCGCTTCGAAACTATCAACCCCATTGCCAAAAACATTCCGCAGCGCTACACCACCTGGCAGTCAATCGACTCCAACACAGTTAAAGTCGCCCTATACTACCACCCCACCCAGCGGTCAATCGACTCCAACACAGTTAAAATCGTATCTCTCCTCACCCAAGGGTCGGAAACAGTTGGATCTCCTTTTGGGTGAAGTCAGTATTTTCGGCCGCCCCTTTATTCAATACCTGCTTACAGGCAAGCCCCTTGAGAAAACTGTCAAGTTGGATACTGTTTACGGTCCTAGAGTCTCACCAAAGGGAAATATTATGATTGGAGATGGCGAAATGACTATGGACTATGACAATGTATATGTCAAAGGAAACTCTTACTCGGCCACCAAAGGCCTATTCAATTTGCTTTTTCAGTATACACCGGTCGATTATACAGCCGAAGATTTGGCAAATTATCAAGATATTATAATAAGGACTAATGCCGCAAGACGAGGCTATTCCAGCGGTAGAGAGTTCAACACGTCAGGTACCAAATATCGTACTCTTTTAAAGAAATTGGTTAATCCGCCGGTAAGTGGCAGCGGTTTTAACGTGGTAAACACTAGACCCATAGACTATGTTTACTGGGATAATGCCAATGAGCTGGTTGATCGCTTGCGCCTATTAATGGCGTCTTCGCAAGCCGGCAACCATTCCCACCATAATGAAATAGAATCTATTTTGGAGGAATTACGAGAGGCTGGCATCATAGAGTCGTCAGTCTGAGTCATGTCTGTTAAGGAGGCACTTGTGCGGGAGATCCATGCACCTGCCCGAAGGCGTTTTCCCAGAAGTCGAGTTGTCATTAAAGGTGTCCTTACCGACAAATGGGAGGCAGATTTGGTGGAGATGACAGTACCCGAGCGCGGATTTCGGTACCTACTTACAGTTATTGACTGCGGTTCCAAGAGGGCTTGGGCAAAGCCACTTAAAAGGAAAACCAGTAAGGAGGTTGCTGCCGCAATGGCTGCAATATTTAAGGAGTCCAAACTAACACCGGCTCTATTGCAAACAGACAAGGGATTGGAATTTATGGGTTCACATTTCCAAACACTGTTAAGGAACAACCAAGTGCGCCATTATTTTACTTACAGTCCACTTAAGGCCACTATCATTGAGCGATTCAACCGCACACTCAAAGAGATGATGTGGCGACATTTTAGCACGATTGGAGCCTACAAGTGGGTTAATCATGTCGACAGACTGGTTGACACATACAATCGTAGAAAACATCGCAGCATAGACATGAGACCTATAGATGTTACCAAGAAACATGAATCGCTTATTCTAAGCCGGTTGAATAGACAAAACAGTAAGCGTAAACCCAAGTTTGATGTAGGCGACTGGGTTCGAATAAGCAAACACAAGCATCTTTTTACCAAGGGTTACATGCCCAATTGGACAAATGAACAGTTTCAAGTGAATCAAGTGTTTAGACGCGATGTACCCCTGTATAATTTAGTGGATTCAGCAGGACAGCCAATTTCAGGTAAGTTTTATGAGGAGGAATTGATGAAAACTCGACATCCCGGCTATTATTTGGTCGAGCGCGTCATTCGTCGCAAAAACAACCGGGCTCTCGTTAAGTGGCTTGGGTTACCGGCGACAGAGTGGATACCCTTGAAAGACCTTCAAGGTTAAATAACCGGTTATATGCTTGTCACATAGCCTTACATGCTCAAGGTTGCTTAACCCCACTCTTGACTTTGAACTCTCGTTCCCATCTTTAATCTCAGTAGTTGTTCTTTCGTGGTCATGGAGCACTTGACATTAACATGGACCTTCCTACTGGAGTCAAACAAGAAATGCCTCATCGTCGGTCTGACAAAAAAAGGTGTACCTTTGGTCGTCATCCGCAGTTTAGAAGGTAGGCAATGTCATTTTTTTATTACTATTTCCGACTGGGCTCTAGTGGTGCAGAGAGCGGCCGAACTGAGAGAGCAAATTAACCGAAATGAGAGCTCAAAGAAGAGGAAGGTTGAACAGACAGTGGATTTTTCTATCGTTGGTAGTCATCTCATTTTGAAATTGCACCAGCCAACTAAGAATATTCAGTTAGTTTTATCCTATCGACCGACCTGGTTGGATACACTTTTGTCTCGACAGCCGGACTCTATCACCTTGTCTTCTATCGAAACCCTATCTATTTTAAATCAACTCTCTCAAATTACACAGGCTCTAGACCTTATTGGACTTAAGAAACCTTCAACTCCTG
This sequence comes from Gerris lacustris, assembly GCA_951217055.1. Classification (NCBI taxonomy): domain Eukaryota; kingdom Metazoa; phylum Arthropoda; class Insecta; order Hemiptera; family Gerridae; genus Gerris; species Gerris lacustris. The sequence continues at coordinate 4,814,942 of OX578282.1, forward strand.
AGGAGACAACACAGTCCGAATCTACTCCTAATATTGACGATTTTGACATTGAATCATTTTTAACTTTTAACAAATAAACTCAAGTGTAAACCATGGAAGAACTAAGAACATTGCATTTCGATCCACTGTATAGGCGATATTTAACTGACTATCCAACAATTCACATCGAGGACCCCCGTGCAAATACATTTATAGAGATTGCTGAGGAGGTGAGAAGACTCAAAAAGTATTCAGAGCAGTGTAAAGAGCGAGTAGACAGCAAGGGAAATTATAGGCACTATGCAATTTGCGAATGGAGCGATCCAAACTGCCGATGCGGACCCGACACATGCATCTGTTGTTATTGCGGCATGAGGCTTCACCATATTCAAACAGGTCTTCATAAACTATACTCGCAGGTTTGAGCTCATTTCCCCCACCACCACTTGTTTCAACTCGTTTTTAAGCGCTTCGCTCAAGGATATTTTCATCTGTCACACTTTGTTAAGAGAAGCGTCAACATGTCTCTGTCTGATAATCTCAATAAAGCCAACGCTTTTAATAGACACATTCGACTCAAGGATCTTACAGTGGGTGAATGTTATTTTGTTCGCTCTTTACAACTGTTGGACCAAGGCCCACACGGACCGGCCCTGATAGCAACAATAGTCTTGAAGCACCAAAGCAGCACTCAGGTCGATACAGAAGAGGAAGATGTTGATGTTTTCCTCCCAACACGTTTAGTCAAGGCAGTCAGTCAGGAGGATTTGATTAAGTACAACACAACGCCAAACTTTCATCTAAAATACAATGGAATGACTGGAAAGGCTTACAATATTTCATTTGTGGACATGCTTGCTCCAGCCGAATGACCATCTCTCTATATCTTGTAATTGTATATGTATTCTTTTTGTTGATTTTTATTTAAAAAAATATAAATATATTTATATAAAAGAATCAGTTGTTATTATTTTCCCTGTGTATTATTTATAAGATGTTGAAAATGGTATTTTTTATTTAGTTAATTTACATGATTGGTCTGGTCTATAAGCCGACAATGTCATTAAGAGCCGGAAAAAAGACAAGTCTTTTGGCTATGTAAATACATCAGAGGCGTGGCCTCTGCCAACATTGCCCACTAGCGTTTGAGGGAGAACCGCCCTTAAATTAACTCACATTGAGAAAACAAATTTACCCGCAACAATGAGGAGTGGTCAAAAAAATGGACCAATCAATAAGACTTAAATGCAGGGGGCTGAGCATGGGTCTATCCTCACCATTAAGAGGCGTAACCTAATATAACTGCTATCGCCATTGCCCAAGGGACTCACAAATCACAACATTTCCAAAATTGGGGGCTTAATTAAACCGCCATTGTCAAAATTATCCAATGATAAGACTACTATCGTCATTGGTGGGAGGCGTAAATGTGCGGGGTACCCTCATTGGTTATTCGCCATTAGAGGTGGGACTAATTAGTCAAATTCACAATTGGGGGGCGTGGTCTAAATCACCATTGGGGGCGGGGCTTATTCGCCATTGGGGGCGGGGGCGTGGTCTGGGGGCGTGGTCGGGGGCGGGGGGGCGTGTGACGTCATGCCTCCACAAATTTGGTTTTTGCCCCGCCATATTTTCTCTACTTATATGTTTATTCTGGTTTTAATTGTTATTTAAGTTTTATTGTATTTACTTGTTTGGTCTTTGGCACTGATGAAGGCTAAAATCTGCATTGTTGAATAAACCAGATTTTATTTAAGTGGAGAGACAATTTATTGGAACGAAGTTCCTTATGACACGTTCTGGAGCCCGGGAGTGAATCCGAAAAAAACTGCCAAAATCACCGTCACGAAATCTACCGATGACGATAACTTAAGTAAAAGATCACCGAGTTGGTTGAAATTTGGTATACATGTTCATTTTACCAATGCCCAGGCTGAGTTCGTTAAAAACGGTATCTGCTTAAGCGTTCACGCGCAACGCTCGCCTAAACTTAAGCTTAAAAAAGACGGGAAAAAATGTTATTAAGGAAGCCTGTTCCTTGAATTGTTTTGTTTATTTTTGTTATATGTAAAAATGTCACTTGGTTTTATAAATATAAAAAATATAATCACGGTCTTGTTAAAAGTAAAATTGAACTGTGCTGACACTTATTTCAATATATTAGGTATATAATTGTAATACTGCGTACTTAATCCAAGAAAAAAATTCTAACTTCATCTATTTAATGAGACAAACAACTTTTTTAAACGAATTTTTTTTTTTTTAGTAAAACGTACACCGACACTGTTATGAAGTGATAAAGATCGCTAAATTTATTAAAGTGGACCCAAACGTTAAAAATAAAGGAAACAACGTTGTTACCCATATCTTCCGTTCTAACGTATAACGATTTTAATAAAACTTCCTACACATTGTCTAAAGTACAATTGAAACAGGCATGTAACATTTCAACAGGATACAAGCAGAAGCTTTAGAGTAGGGAAGAGATATATTTTAAATTAATAGGCCGGGTAGGTAGAAAACAGCCCTATTTCAATCCAACATCCTTTAACAAACATACTCTGTAACTATAAACTCATCATGATCAACTTTTTTCTTATATTCAATATATATTTATAGTAAGACGCTTGCTTTAATTATACAAATAATAATTTTCTTTTAATTTTGCCTTAACTCTGCTAGATACAAACAGTTCGTTACTTTTAATTTTGTCTCTTTTCTAACTCCGCCATGTATAAGTAGTTATAGCAATGTATACGTACTTAGCACTGAGATTTTATAATGAAAAATATTATCTTAATGAATATTTAATGAAAAATGTAAGGAACTTCGTTCCTACCGGGTGTCCCGCGACACCACACGTATTTTTTTATTGCTTTAAGATGAAGTCAACAGACGCTCCTACATCGATACAATTCGCAAATAAATAAATAAGTTCAATTTGTAAAAAAATACTGCTGATGGTTTATAATTTAAGATAGTTAGTTGTGTTGGTATACGGTTAGAAGAAGTAGGTTGGTGTTTGGAAGAGGTAGAAAGTAATAAGCAAGCAAGTCGTTGTATGTTTATCTAATGCTGTTTGTAGCTCGGAGCAAGGTGGATATACGGGCATCCTGGTTCTGTACTTTTAGTTGTTCTTCATGGCCCGAGGAGAAATAGCAGCAACAGAACGAAAGAAGGTTTAAAGGTAAGAAACTCTAGGCTTTAAGATCCAGCACGTAATGACCCTCTATTAATCCTTCGGACGTAACGTAAGCATCGCTCTTACCCCCTTTTAAAGACAAACTTAAGGACTACGTTCAACAAAAACCTTTTGGCATCATTCCTTTTACCCTCCTTTACTCTGAAAACCGACGGAAATAAAACAAAAAAAAAAAAAAACTTTTTACGTTTGCGCAATTAATCCACCTCACTATAAAAACTTAGAAAACCTTCTCCGCTCAATCCTCAATCCGACCGAAAAACCGATTTTAATTAAAACCCGTAGAATGAGAGGGGGGCCTCACTTTTTATTTCGGGGGTCTTTACAACCGAGGCTTGAAAATTTACTGCCCTAAACAACGGACTTCAACTAACTTTTACTGCAATCGACTTTTTCCTCTTACTCTCTCTCCCGACTTTTTATCTTTCTTCCATCTACTACTTTTTACTATAGTCCTACTTTAACATCTTTTGGATTAATTAAAAGAGGAGAAGAAGAAAAAAAAGAAGAAAAAGCAATATAATGTAAGACAAAATTAACTCCACTTGACTGTAAATAAGTCAATTTTTTTTAAAGAATGAATTTCAAAAAAAGGGTTTACATTTTACGACTCATCAAAAAGTTACCCTAAGACAACTTTTTCTTTATTATCTTTACGATCACACACAAAAAATAGCATTATTACTATATATATATATATATATATAAATAAATAAATATATATATATATATATATATATATATATATATATATATATATATATATATATATATATATATATATATATATATATATATATATATATATATATATATATATATATATATATATATATATATATATATATATATTATATATATATATATATATATATATATATATATATATATATATATATATATATATATATATATATATATATTATTTATTTTTGGTTCAAATCTAGAATAAAGCTTAAGTTGTAAAATAATATTTTATTAGTATTTTTAGGCCTCGTGATTGTTCTTTGCATTGATGAGCAAAGCCGTTCTTTATACGTGACAATAAAAAAAGGGATCCTTGTTGGGTCACATTTCTTTCTTTTACTATTATTTCTATTTTGTGTACTAAAAAGAAACGAAAAGCTTAATAAAAAGTTTTCCCCTCTTACATCTCTCCATGATCTATTTCCTTTTGTTTTCTTTATCTATAACTTACAAAATCTTAAGAACATCGTAAAAAAAGATATACAAAAATGGGAGAACAAAAAAAAGAAAGAAATAAACAGAGGTATTTTTGAGGGATACAACTAAAAGAAGTTCTATATCTATCTCTTTGACATATACCATAAATTACCTTTATATAAACTTAAAAAACCTTGAATAGACTATAGAAGTAAAACAATTCTAATAAAATAATATTTGAAAGGAGTAATTTAAAATAGATTATCTACAATTGTTAGATTTTAATAATAAATACAGAAAAAAATAATAAACTTCCTGTATGTAAGTTCGTATTTCTCTTTTGACAAAGATGACATTAATTCATTAGTTGTATTTTGTACGGAATTAAATATTTCGGGAGGCGTATTATTCTCCTCATATTCTTCATTATCACTTAAATCACTCCTTGATTTTCACAAAAAAAATCGATAAAAACAGTTAATGTTATTAAAAACGTTTCAAATTAGTTTTGTTAAATGTAAACTAACTCGGTAATCATGCGTAAAGTTGAAGAATTCTGAGAGGCGCATGCGCAATGAATACAAGTACGTAAAGAATCACTTTCTACACAACTAAACGGAGATACAATGTGTATATTTCGTAACAATCGTAGATAAAATAGATTTAAACACACTTGTTTAATCAGGTTTTTAAGAGTAACAACAAATATATAAATAAAGTCATACCAATAACAATTGGTTAGTCTAACGTGGCAGATATCTTAGAAGGCACTCATAAAGTTTAAGAATGTATTTAAATCAAATTATAATTATTATTAACTACGGGAAACAGACACAGAAAAATACACTCCAGCGCCAGGATTTGAACCACGGGCCTCTATATTTCTTGTATAGCGCTCTACCAACTAAGCTACGCAGGAGAATGAGTTTATCTGACGTTAATGATACCTTGTCCCGAATTTAAGCTTTCAATTTTCCACATAAGTCTTAGAAGTCAACATTAATGACATAGAACTAGACCGAGAAATAACGCTTATAATTATAAAGTACCCAATTAGTACCTGTACCTAGTACATCACGGGCCTCTATACAGAGGCCCGTGGTTCAAATCCCGGCGCTGGAGTGTATTTTTTTCTCTGTCTGTTTCCCGTAGTTGTTAATAATTATAATTTGATTTAAATAAAATTTAATCTTTCTCTAGTATGAATACTACCAAAATGGTAAATTATTAATTTCTAATTGATTGTACTAGGTACAGGTACTAATTGGGTACTTTATAATTATAAGCGTTATTTCTCGGTCTAGTTCTATGTCATTAATGTTGACTTCTAAGATTTGTGGAAAATTAAAAGCTTAAATTCGGGACAAGGTATCATTAACGTCAGAGAAACTCATTCTCCTGCGTAGCTTAGTTGGTAGAGCGCTATACAAGAAATATAGAGGCCCGTGGTTCAAATCCCGGCGCTGGAGTGTATTTTTCTCCGTCTGTTTCCCGTAGTTAATAATAATTATAATTTGATTTAAATAAAATTTAATCTTTCTGTAGTATGAATACTACCAAAATGGTAAATTATGAATTTAAGAATGTATTCAAATGATTCTTGCCTACCAGCAGCTAAAAGATTTCCAGTCACTTCTGTCCTGTGCTTTGATCACAACTTGAGACCAAGTGATTTTCTTTTCTCCCTGAAGATGTTGGAGAGGTTATCTTTCCAGGTAACTTCTTCTTCCTCTGGGGTGTCGGCCATCAATGCGTACCTTCAGAGCTTGTCAAGGGAAACGCTCCTCTCCCATTTTTTGCACATGTCCAAAACATCTTAGTCTATTTATATTGACTGCCTAAATTATAGGTGTGGTCCCAATATTACCTCTAATTACTTGATACCTCACTCTGTCTCTTCTGGTTATTCCAGTCAACTTTCTAGTTTGCTTGTGAGTGCCCAGGATTCAGAGCCATAGCTTAGAATAGGTACATACGTGGACTTATACACCGCCATTTTAGTATTGCTGGAAATTTATTATCTCAGGAACTTGTGGTTTACTGCATAGAACATCCTTCCGGCTGCAGTAATTCGACTACTAATTTCCATTCCTAGATACTTGAAATTGTCCACTTGCTTCAGCTGCTCTTCCTTTATGGCTATCTTATGGCAACGGTCTTCTCGAGCAATTGCCATCGTCACAGTCTAACCTTATTTTCAAACCCCTCTTTTCCATTTCTCTATTTAGAATGTTCATGTTATATTGAAGCTTGCCTTCGCTGTCAGCAAGTGGAACTATATCGTTGGCGTACGCCAGGATATTTATATTTGGCATTTTCAGACACCAGTTACTAATATTAAACCTCCTCATTCCATTGCAGCTTTTAATGACCCCATCTATCAGCACTATGAATAGCAAGGGGCTCAAAATGTCTCCCTGTCTGACTCCTGCAGTTGTGAGGAACTCAGAAGAAGTGTTCGCACATATTTTCGGCAGGTACTGTAAAGAGTTTTGATTCTGCTGATCCTCTGAGGCATTCCTTTGTCTTAACACTTTCCAAATTTCCTTCTTTGGGATGCAATTGAATGCCTTTTCTAGATCTAAAAAGGCGGCATGTACTTCTTTATCATACTCAATCGCCTTCTCACTTATTCTGTTTATTTTGCTCCTGAGCTTACCGAAGGTAACGGAAGCTATGTGATCGTTTTGAAGAACGAAACAATTTTAGGTCTCTGAGACAGAAATCCGTTTCAGACATCAGGGAAGATTTTTGGTTCTGTGACTCTCTGTCGGTCTGTCGGTCCGTCGGTCTGTCGGTCTATCGTTCAATTTTTGCGAACCAGCATATCTTAAAAACTACATGTCCGCTTTAAATGAAATTTGGATGGTAGGTCATAATTAGCTCATTGTTGGTCCCATATCAGTTTCAACCATCTGCTCTAATTTGTTTTTCTTCCACATGCGCACAAACATACATTTCCTTAAACCTATAGCTTTAAAAGTACTTATCTGATTTGTATGAATCTTTTATAGTTTATTGAAAGTAGTCTGCAGATAGTCCTAGATTAATTTGAACCGTCTGCGCTCTTTAACTTATGCTAAATTGATACTTTAATTTAGTTTAATTTCTTTGAGTTGCATGATTTGACCCGAACATACATACATACAAACATTGCAAGTTAAATAAAAGCTTGTAAAAAAAAAAAACTTATTTGTGTAATAAATAGCCTATGAACTGTGATTCGCAGAGTATTTTATTTTTAATAATGTAATAACTTACGTATAATGCAATATAGACCTAATTATTTTCTATGAAGGCTTTGGAATAGAACCCAGTCAGGCATTTCTTTTCTTTCTCGAACATAACTTATTCCTAGCGTGTAGAACTGCGGGGGAGGGAAAGCTAAGTCAAAATCAAATATTGACGAAACTATTAGAGGATTTCTTTTAATCGCTTGGATGTAATTAACAGGAAACATAGCCACTAATTCCTAGCTTCAGCGCCGAGTTGTGAATGCTAGTAAAAGGCTGACATTTTTGTTGAACTGAATCAAGATTATTAGGGTTATACTTATTTCTTGTTTTCTAAAAACGTCAATATTGTATAAAAGCAACTTGGAGGATATTGGAAGTTGATAATACCTAATCCAGTATGAGACTCACGAACTGGATTTCTCCAAGTTAGCCAAGTGTGTCAGTGCGGCAACAAATTTCCTCTAAGGAGACGGAAAAAGGAAGTGTAGAAGGAATTAGGGGGCGTTAGGTTTATTGGGAGTCGGAGAAAAGGGGCTCCCTATTGTGGCCAATAAGCCTTATTGGACGGGGCAGGTGGTCCAATGGTGCCCGATAAGCTCCTTACCGGACGAGGGAAGGGGGTGCTCCCGTCAAAGAATTACTTTAGTGCTGGAAGGGGGGGCTAAAGAAAAAGGAGAGTCGGGGGCACCCCGAAAACTGATCAATCCGGGGGCAGTCCTTAATCAATCAGCTGGCTAAAGGATTAGGACCCCCTAAATCTATTTAGACCCGTCACATTTCGGTCCTCTAAAATTGAGAACGGGGGGGATATAGCACTACAGGGTTCCTAGAAACTTTTCCTCCCTCAAAGTCCTTCCCCCACCCCCTTCTTCAATCCCGAGGGTGGAATTGCAAATCGCATCCAGTCCTAAAACTCTGAGACTGGAAATTGAATCTTTTCCTCGGCTCCAGGGAATACCCACTTCCTAACAGTTTTTGCTCAACGGTGTGTAATAACTTGTACGGTATTGCCGAGACTAACCTTTGGAAAAAAAAGACATCATCACCACCGATCCTTTACAAAAAGAGGAAAAAAGAAGAGAAAATAAACTGAAGGAAAAGAAAAAAGTATTGGGATCCATTCAAACTTGATTCAATTCCGAATAGATAGAATAGTGGAAAAAACGTATAATCTTTAAACGGATTCAGAAAGACAGATTGTGCAGAAACGAATAATATAATCATTTTAGGTTTTTGAATAGACCATAAACATTTCTTTTATAAACCTGTTCTTTTAGAGGTACCTACTTAAAAATAATTTGCAATTTTGTAGAAACTCCTTAGTGATTATTAGTTTAAATTATAAAGAATGATATTTTAAAAAATATAATTTGGTAGCGAAAAAATGTATCAATTAATTTAAATATTAAAAAATTACAAAGCAAGAAAAAAAAAAAGAAAACAATATGTTAAAAAATCAAAATTGTAATAATCAATTATTATCAGAACTATCTTTTTAAGAAACTAACTTACAAATATAACCAGTGATATATATATATATATATATATATATATATATATATATATATATATATATATATATATATATATATATATATATATATATATATACATATACACACACAGTAGGCTCACGGTTGGAGCTGCCCGAACTTGTAAATTCTGAATATCCATTTTCGAAGAAAAGCACTTTTTATAAAATCTCCAGCTTGTTCTTAAATTAAGGTTTATAGTAGGTACATACTCGTATTTATTTTTGTTCAAAATGTACCCTGAACCCAATAAGTACAATTTCCTAAAATTGTACAAAAGGAAACCGGAATTTAAAATAGTAATGATAAATAGAATACTATTTTCTTGAATAGTCAAAATTGTTTCTGGATTTCTCCTGTACGGTATTAGAAAATTGTACTTTTTATGTACAGGGTACATTTTGAACAAAAAGTAATAATATACATTTTCATTTAAGAAGAAGCAGGAGATTTTATGAAGAGTGAATTTTCTTCGAAAATTAAAATGTTGTGGAATTTACAAGTATAGGCAACTCCATCCGAGGACATTCTGTATACATATAATATAATTATTTTCAAATTCTATTTATTAACAATTAATAAAAATAAATATACACTTATATTTTAATTGGCAATTCTGTGAAAACAATTTAAGTAATCATTATAATTGTAATTTGAGCTAAAAGCACTCCAAAATGCACGAATCACGGAACTTTAAATTGTGTTTAAGTGTATTATTTATTTGACGACTTTTACGAACCCACTTATTTAAATTTTTAGATTGTCGCTTGGCAAGTTTTGACCAAAAATAACTCCCACCGGTTTCCGACCTTCTAGAAACATTAAGCAATTAATTTCCCTTCCCGTAGCTGACTAAAACGACAAATAAATAATGACATTTCGTTGGCTTGGTTGGAACAAATTACTCCCAGAATAGTTGTACAATATATCATATTAATGGAATCCTTCCTCAGCTTCACCAGTAATAGTTTAAAAACTTAATTCTTCATTCTACCAAATTTTATATTCATTTCATAAAAATATAACTTTTATCAATAAAATAATTTTAAAATATTCTACAGTAAAAAAATAAAAATAGACTGCCAATTAGTGTGGCACATAGCTTCCTCGCATCCTATCATGTGCTATAACAATTATTGTTATATTACTTTATTGTAATATTGTTTATTTTGTAAAAACTATTAATAGTTTTAGCGATCTTTAACACTTCATAGCGGTGCCGCTGTTGGTTTTACTAAATAATTGTATTTGAAAAAAATGTTTGTCTCATTGAATAGATGAAGTTAGATTTTTTCCCCGACCTAAAATTCCAATTTTTAATTTAAAGTTCACGTTTACGCGAGCGTTGCTCGTGAACGCTTGGACGGATAACGTTGTCCAACCAACTCGTCCTGGGCATTGGTAACATGAACATGTCTACCAAATTTCATCAAAATCGGTTGACATTTACTCAAGTTATCGTCGCACGTTTCATAATTCGCGGACACACAGACCGACAGACAGACAGACACGGAACCAAACATTTTCCCTGATGTCTGAAACGGAATACTGTCTTGGAATTTTTAAAATCGGAGTCATAAAACTTTTTCGTTCACGAAAGTGAACACAATGCTTCCGTTACCTTCGGTAAGCTCGGAAGCAAAAATAAAAAAATAAAAAAAATTCGTGTCAAAAATTCATGTGTTATTGGAAGCAGACTAAAACATTTAATAGCTGTTCAAAGGTAAAGCAAAGGTCCTTTTTCGGTTCAAAGCAAAAGTTACTAGTACAAAGGTCAATGTCTAAAAATTAAAAAGCCATCCTACTTATGATAATAAGGCCCTTTAGAGACTAAAAAAAAAAAATCGGTCCGAGACAACTCAGACAAACTTTCTCATATACGATTTCATAATTATTTAGCCCAGTGTTTTCCATTTATTAGATTTCGTATGTAAATTTAATTATTATTGAGCATTTCATTAAAATTTATCATAAAAATAACTTCTCCCGGGCGGGGAATCGAACCCGGCCTCTCTCGGTCCGCGTTTTTAGCTTTTTTCTTAGGAACTAGATTTTTCCCGGGAAAATGGCTTACATCGTTGGATTCGTATTTAAATGGACTATATTTTAGAATTTTTTAATCAAAATCGTCGGAACCGTTTTCGAGAAATAATTTTTTTTTTTCACGGTTTTTCAGAGTTTTTGGGGGGTAGTGCCCCTAAATTTGGAGCTAAAATTAATTTCTCGATTTCGCCTCGGGGTATGATTTTTCTGAACATGTATGCTAGATTTCTTCAAAATCGGCCCAGTAGATTAGGCTCCAGGCGTCTGCACAGACGACAGACGACAGACGACAGACAGACAGAAATGTTTTAAAAACCACTTTTTTGGACTCAGGGGACCTCAAAACGTGTAAATCCAACAAAATCTCAAAATCGAATTTTCGCGCCATCACAATACTTTCTCTTTATATGAGAAAGTAAAAACAGATGAACAGTAGATTCACGTGATTAGAAATGAATAAAAATCTTATCTGCACCTAAAGTAACTTTATAAGACAAAGCTAGCTTTCAATATAAAGTGATTATCCTCCGAGTAGTAAAGTAACATTTATTTAATGGTCATTAAAGTTGCTGTATTGTTTCTGAGCTTTTTTTAATGTCTCATTTAAAAAATTCAACGACATAAATCCGTTTCAGACATCATTTATCGGTTCTACCTGTCCGTCTGTTGGTTTGCAGTGCGAACCAAAAACTCGCTTTGCTAAAAACTACTTTGGTCATAATTAGCCTTTTGTAGCACTAAAAAATTTAGAACTAAAATTCATTCCTCGATATTCATCAAGGTGTGATATTTCTAAACATGAAGGTATGACAAATTTCGTCGACATTTAATATAGTTGATTAGTTATTCAAATATTACTCCGAATTAAAGTGATCACCTATCAAGTGATAAACTATCATCAACTTAATTTTCGGTCTACTAACTAATATTGTACTCAGGATCATGAAAATCACATTGTCCACCATAATGTGCGGGACATGCGGCCACTCTCTACCGGTTAGTTTTCATCAAATTTCTATTGCCAAGCTATGTCCCACAGATGAACTTAGCCGACTACATATTCTTAAAAGGCACCAAAAGATTAACTTAATAACAAAATTCTAGCTTGATGTTTGTCAGACACTTTTTTGCACGCTATTTCATGGACTAACTATACTATAATTGCAATATTGCTTCCGAGTTTACCCAAGGTAACGGAAGCATTGAGTTCACTTTTGAAAACGAAAAAAATGAATGTCTCCAATTTTAAAAATTCCAAGACAGAAATCCTTTTCAGAAATCAGGGAACATTTTTGGTCTAGTGTCTGTCTGTCGGTATGTCGTGTGTCCGCGAATCCTGAAATGTGTGACGATAACTTGAGTAAATGTCGACCGATTTTGATGACATTTGGTAGACAAATTCATTTTACCAATTCCCAGGACAAGTTCAATGAACAACGTTATCTGTCCAAGCGTTCACGCGCAACGCTTGCGTAAACGTGAACTACAAATTTAAAATTAAAATTTTAGGTCGGGGAAAAAATCAAACTTCAACTATTCAATGAGACAATCATGTTTTTCAAATATAATTTTTAATTAAAACCAAAAGGGACCCCGCTATGAAGTGTTAAAGATCGATAAAACTATTAATAGTTTTTACACAATAAACAATATAACAATAAAGTAAATATAACAATAATGTTAATGTTAATATAACAATAAAGTACATGATAGGATGTGAGGAAGCTATTTGCCACACTAATTGTCTATTTTTTATTATTTTTTTATTTAAATAAAAGTAAAATAGATTTATGTTAATGATGTTGTTTTATTTAAAGAAAATTTTCTTGATGGTATGTGAAAATTAAAGAGCACAATATATGTACATGAAAAAACAGAGTAAAAGTAACAATAAGTTTCAGCTTAAAGTGAACATTCCTCAGCTTGCTGAAGGAAGCGACTCCCGGAATTCCGGGCTCGCGTTTCCGTCTAAACAGATTACAAGGCTTCACTAATACACTGATATTTTCCAACATTTAATAGTCTAAAGCTCAACTTAACTGAAACTTTATATAAATCAGCTTTAATTTGAATTCAAGCAAGCAATTAGAAGCAATTTAAATGAAAATGATTCTGTAGTATACAGTTTAGTTTTTATTAAAAGGAAAAATTCCCTTTTTAAGAGCTTTAAACCATTTTTATGAGATTAGAAGGCAAATGTTTCTTTAAATTATAGAGTACAATAAAATGACCTGACAAAATATAAACTTTATATTTAGAGGAATAGACTTTAATATGCTTAGATTAAATTTAAACAGACTTATCAGAATAATAAAATAAGGCCAAGTAAAATATAATTTAACTTTACATATAAAAATATAATTATTACATTATTTGGCTCTCTATTGATTAAATAATTTAGTGGCATTTGCCCCACGCGAAGCGCTGATACCTATAAAGATGCCAACGTAAATGCGACTGATGCCTATAAAGATGCCTACGTAAATGAGACTGATACCTATAAAGATGCCTACGTAAATGAGACTGATGCCTATATAGATGCCTACGAAATTGAGACTGATGCCTATAAAGATGCCTACGTAAATAAGACTGATGCCTATAAAGATGCCTACGTAAATGAAACAGATGCTTACGTAAATAAGACTGATGCCTATAAAGATGCCTACGTAAATGAAACAGATGCCTACGTAAATAAGACTGATGCCTATAAAGATGCCTACGTAAATGAGACTGATGCCTATAATGATGCCTACGTAAATGAGACTGATGCCTATAAAGATCCTACGTAAATGAGCATGATGCCTACGTAAATGAGACTGATGCCTATAATGATGCCTACGTCTACGTAAATGAGACTGGTGCCTATAAAGATGCCTACGTAAATGAGACTGATGCCTAGGTATCAGAGGCTGTATCATAGTGCTAACATATTGGATTAAAATGAAGGTCGTGTCATGAAATAAATTACATTATATTTTGTTAATTAGTTTTATATTAAAAAGCATATTACTCCCTGTTTTCTGTTTTACCATGTTACAAATAAAAAAATATGACAAAACTTTACTTAGCAACAATTACTGTACTCTTAAAGAACTTTCAAACGATATGCATCATGTAGGTTACTCAATATTTTGACTTTAGTACCCTATGGTCCCTTGTGTATAAAATTTAAATTCTGTATTTTAATTTTAATTTCGAAATCATAAAAACCTGCTGTAAGAAAAAATGTATTGAACAAAACAAATATATTTTTTTACTCAAACCTAAGCTTTAAACATACATTAGGTACCATTTGTAACCGAAAGTACTAAATGCACATAAATTATTGTATAATCGCGTTCCTGGCGTCAAATAAAGCACGTGAACCAATTTTGTTTTAAGTTGGATCAAAAATTGTAATATTTCCTAATTTTTAATTAAAAGTCTTTCCTTTTTACACCCCTCTTGTATGAAAATATGACAAAAGTATAAATAACAACATTACTGTTATAAATAAGATATTATATATATATATATATATATATATATATATATATATATATATATATATATATATATATATATATATATATATATATATATATATATATATATATACACATATAATAAAACTAACGACTAATCCCACTTTTTACACTAGAAACAAAACTAGAACTCATTTCCCAACTCTAAAAATATGCAAAGTAACTAATGCGGACATTTATAAACATAGTCGTATTTTTTTTTTACTCCTCTGGGAAATGTAACAGAACAATATCCTAATTTAAATTTTTCATTTCGTTAAACTTGTGTGAGAGGGAAAAAAAGGTTAACACTTTATAAAACAAAAAAGAAAAACCATAAAAACTGTCAAGTTCATATTAAATGAAAAATAAAATGTTTAAAAAAAGGAAGAGAGGGACAAGTTTTTAAATCTGTGACTGAATTTAAACTTTATCAAAAAGTTTAAAAAAAATAGAAATAGTGTTATTCATGTGTCGTCGAGAATGTAAAGGGTTAATTAGCAATAAAAATTAATAGGAGTTGAGCTTGTTTTTGAAGGTTTCAGAATTGTTGAGGGGGGAGAATTGTAGGGGGGGGGGGGGATTCAGGCTTTACTAAATTAAGCGAGCTCTTAATTTATCGAGAGTTTGTTTTAGAGAGATGTTTAGAGGCTGGGCTGGGTTTTACAGGTTTTGAGAGGGAAAAAGCTTTATTGTGGAAGGTTTTGAAACGTTTATTTGAGATGAGCTTCAAATGTGGGCTGTGCGAGGTCTTATTACGTGTAGAATCCTGATCCCTGGGGATTACCGCTCAAACAACATTACCCTGAAAATAACGTTTTTCGCACTACTAACTGAGAAAGAGAAAAAGGGAATGACGGAGTACTTCTCGCTATAAACTATTCTCTGATACAGAAACACACACGGAGTTTTATCAATACCCCCTTTACCCCGCCCCGACTTCCCCCCCCCCCCCCACATTTTATTTTTATTTGGGAAACCAATTTATTCGATCGGATAATCAGATGATTCGATAAAAGAACCATAAAAAGAAATAAACGAAAGAGGAGTGGGAGAAGAGAGCTTTGGAACAACAAAACGACCAAAATAAAGTTATCCAAGTAAATTGGACGAGACGGTAGAGAAACAGATCGAATTATCTGAAAGACATGTTACCCTCACTTATTTATTGCTTTTATGATTCCCTAGATGTCTTGTGTATGTATGATTCGATTTTTTTTTTTATCCTTTAAAAAAATAAATTTTACACTTTTTCTTATTATCCTGTTATTCTTCGGTTACCTCAGTATAATACCACAAAGATATCGTATAAACTTTATCTTAAACTATTGTGTGGCACATACATTCTAATTTATTTTATTTTTTTTTAATTTTTGACATTTTCATGTTTAGGTTGTGCTACATAACTCAAAAAGCGTTACTAAAAAACGTTACCCGGTGTATCAAGGAGTTAGAAAGGTATAGGAGGTGTGCACAGTCTGTCTCCAACTGTTAAGCCTCCCTCCACCGCACGTCATAGGGCCGAAGAAAGTCGAAAAGTTATTATTTAATTTTAAATTATTCTTAAATTTATTAAAATCATCTTAAACATTTTTAAATCTTCTTATGAATACTTTGGAATCAACTAAGCAACAATAAAATTGTGCTGAAGGTTTAAATTAGTATGGCTACTTCACACAATTACCAACTCTGAATAAACCGTCCAAATTGTATCGAATCAAATCATCATCCTCGGCGCTACAGCTCTCAAAGAGCCTGGGCCTGCAGCACTTCGCTTCTCCAGAGGTCCCGCTGCTGCTCAACAACAGCCCTCCATCTCCTAACCCCTATCGTCCTCAGATCATTCTCCACCTGATCGAGCCATCTCAGCCTAGGACGTCCTCTAAGCCTTCTTCCGCCAGGTTTACCCTCATGCAACTTCTTAGCCGCTCTATTTTTCGGCATTCTCTCAACATGACCTAGCCACCTCAGCCTTATTTTTCTTGATTTCAGCCACCAGGTCCGGTTTGCCGTAAAGGATACGTAGCTCTTCATTCCACCGAATTCTCCATCTTCCACCCTCGTTCACTGGGCCGAAAATCCTATCGAATCAAAATCAGATTAAAAATACAGAACTAGAAAATACAAATAAATAGTCTACCAATTTGGTGTGGCACATAGCTTTGCCTGTGAGAAATTCACATTTCAGGTTTTTTCAATAGAAAGATAACCTGTTTCCCTATAAACTTCTGACAAAAAATAAAATAATTGCACATAGCAGGTTTTTCCACGGCAAGGACGATATCCTACTTGCAATTTTTTTATCTTCTTATCCATTATAGTATTTTAATTTCCTGTGTATAATGATATTTTAGCTTTTTAAGTCACTTTGTTTTTCTCTCTCTATGCTATAAGTTAAGATATTGAAAATATATACGAAGATAACTTGTAAAGCTGTATGATTATTGTCCGCCCTTGTGTTGAGTATACTGTGCCCGTCTGGAATAACCTTAATCTGTCCATCCTTAACAGCCTCTCACTGAAAATATTCAGCGCCGTTTTATTCGTTATGGTTACTTTCGTTATGTCTATAGAAAAGTGAACTACTCCTATGCATCCTTAAGCCGTCGTTTTTCCGTCGATCCCCTATGCCGGCGCCGGTTTGCCTTTGAAGTCTTATTTCTTGTGTTTCTTGTTAAATATGTCTATCAAATAAAGCTTACTGCGATAAAGTACTATCAGATATTATTGTGTTACCTCCAGACCGTCGTACAGGGAGATTCCTCTACATCCATCGACTATTTAACCTGAATCCTCTAGTTCATTGAATATCCTCTGTCAATAATCTTTCCAGTTCCTCTCTTAATGTTGATACCCTTTCCCGCCTCAGTCACGACGAGTTCGTTGGACAACGTTATCCGTCCAAGAGTTCACGAGCAACGCTCGCGTAAACGTGAACTTCAAATTTAAAATTTAAATTTTAGGTCAGGAAACAAATCTAACATCATATATTCAATGAGACACACATTTTTTTAAACTACAATTTTTTAGTAAAACCATCAGCGACACCACTGTGAAGTGTTAAGGCCGGTATACACGGGGACACCTAGAGCGAGACAGTCTAGCGAGAGCGGTGTCTCATCTGTCTACACTGAGGGCCAAAATTTGGCTAGACCAGTCTCCGAGAGTAGTCTCGGGGAGTGACCTTGAATAAAGTTGCTAGAGCAGTGTCCGGACTGTCCACACGGTGTCGAGTTTTTCTAATCTAGTACACTTCATTTGGTCTCCACATTCCTGATAGATTCACATACTGCTTTGCTTAGCATTACCATTTTATTATATTTATCTATTTTCTTCATGTTTTGAATTATTATATCTTATTAATTTGAATCTTTTGATAACACTCCCTTTCTATAATTTATTCATTCTATTTTTAGTGTTGATTTATATGTATAAATATATATACTATTTTAACTGAATTTCAGCCACTCATAGAGTGACTCAACATGACTGTGTTGGTTGGCAAGTTTACGTACACCTCGCTACCTCTAATATATTTTTTTATTATTACATACCAATTATTATTATTTTACAATGTGGCTATTACAACTTTGTTAAAAACTGTTTATTCATTAAACCTTTTACTTATTTAATTTTTTAAAACAAAACTCTTGTCTATTTATATTTAAATATTTTTTTAAAAGTTAAACTTATTTATCTTTTTTAGTTCGAATAAATTTTAAACCAAAGTTTATTTCTATTTATCTTTATTATTATTCTTTATTTTTACAAAAAAAACTATTTATAATCTACCTTTATATATTTTATTTATAATTATTTTATTACGTCAATATTTTACCCATTTACGTGTGGATTTGAATGTCATTTTCCTCTTCCCTAGGGCTTCATCGTGGCTGATAATATCGAGACGAAACATTTCATTAATAAAATATAAAAATATTCGAACTCATTAAATAGATTCATAGTACGTCTTCAAACTACTTTAAAGTACTAGTAATCAAATAATTTATAACCAAAAAAAAATAAAATAAAATAATGGAGGGATACTGATTTCAGAATAGCTGGTAGAAATAAAGTTGGTTATCCTAAATATGCTCATGAATTTTAATATTTAGACTTGGCACACCCTGTATATATATAATAGACATAAACAATAACAAATGTGGAACGGGGAAATGGAAGGAACGCTGCCCTCCTGCGGTAGTATAGGCATTCTGCTCTAGCTAAAAAGTTTCACCTAGCTGAAACTGACCTAGACTGATCGCTAGAACAAACTGAGAGGTGTCTACACGAAGAAACCAGACACCGCGAGCGATGTCAGCTAGAGAGAAGTGGGGGTAGTCTAGCACCAGTCTAGGCGGTGTCTCCACTGTGACACTCGATCTAGACACCCACTCTAGCAGCAAAAGTGTCCCCGTGTATACTGGCCTTTAAAGATCGCTAAAACTATATTAATAGTTTTTACACAATAAACAATATAACAATAAATTAATATAACAATAATTTTAATGTTAATATAACAATAAAGTACATGATAGGATGCGAGGAAGCTATGTGCCACACTAATTTGCAGTCTATTTTTTAATTGTAACCTTTTTAATTCTTGTTATTTAATGATTTTCGTTAATCTATTATTAGTTTATATTGTTGCTATGTAAGAGTGCCTCTCTTGGAGTATTAAATTACTGTAAAGGACTCTAAAATATAATAAATAAATTATTAGCATAAGCGCAATTTAGTGTTGTACGTGTGTGCATTGATAAGTTAATAAAACAGTACAAACTACATAATATATTATATTCAATATAAAAACTACTTACTATCACATAAAATGAAGGGGAAAAATCGACTATTTAATAATTTGAAACATTAATGTAATAATATTGGAGTTTATTTTAAATATATTTTTATAAATTTTAATAAGTATAAAATATATTCGATTGGTTTGATGAGTAGTATAAGAGTAGAGTAATAATAGAAGAGTCCAAAGGATACTATGTACGGCGCAGGCATCCTACCAAACCTGCAATACATAATGCCCTACAATTATTATTTGTTTCCAAGTTCCTCTACCATTAATGATTCCAAGAATCGACTTCATACCTGTTTGATGAAGGGCTCCGTAATAAAATTAGACTATGTATCTCCTAAATTTATTTTATTAAACGATCTTTCATTCGATATTGTTACCTTATATTTAAAAGACAGCTCCTATTTTTCTCCTTTAGAAAAGAGAACGAAATAATTATTTAGCTGATTTTAATCTGAACGAAGTAAATAAATAATTAAGTTATAGAATTTAGTCGTCTTGTTTAAATAAACCAGTTCCAATTTATGTGAAGAGAGAATTTGTGTAGTTCCGATTAGGAATTTTTGTAGTTATGATTAGGAGTTTAAGAACACAATAGTTATTTGGCAGATACAGTACACATTACTTGTTTTATCGGCCAAAATAGTAATAACATTTAATATTTTCACTTCTTGTTGTTATTTGTTATTTTTGAAAACAAGAATATGAGACTAACTAAATTTTTCTTCCAAATAACTCTCAAAGGTATTTGACTGAAATTTTTCCAATTGGTAATTTTTGTTTTTCTTTAATTCTAACACATTTTCAACGCAGTCTAGTTAGTTATTTTATATCTGATTAAACAACTATCAATTAAGAGTCGAAAATAAATGCATGTAAATCGAATGAAAATTCACTAAATTATAGATTAAATACATTTTTAGGGGTTCGTTGGTAAAATCAAAAAAAGAAACCCGTATAGTTTCGTTCCTGTGTCTGTCTGTCTGTCTGTCACTCTGTACGGTTTCAATAACTTTTGAATCAAAAGAAATAGAAACACCATCGTTTTGACGAGCACACAGGAGAACTATCGCGAACTCAAAATTATCAGCTGTTCAAATCCAAAATGGCGGATAATTCACCTCACGCAAAAAAAAAATTAAAATTTTGAGGGGGTATTAAATAAACACTTGTGGAAAGTGTTTATTATTCCGTGCCATTTTGCCAAAAACATCAAAATTTTGCATTTTTCAACCAATTTATTTTCTTTAAAATAGTTTATATATTAAAATAGTTTAATTTATTATTTAATCATGACGCTTATTGTCATCTGTCAACTACATGACTAGCTCAGTGGTTAAGTATTCGACTACTCGCACGATGGTCATTGGTTCGATAGGTATTAGTGACTACGACAGATTTGTTTTATTCAAAATAAGCAGTATAATTTTGGGATGTTATTGCTACGTTGCACGATTTTTGTTTCAATAATTATGTGTACTTGTTTTAATGGTTCTTTTACACAAATCTGGAATCTACGATGACGGTAATTTATTTATTTCATAATTAATTGATATTGTTTTTTTTTTTTTTTTTTTTTTTTTGATAAGATTAATGTAATGTCCTACTCCTTGGTCTGCACTTAGAGCTGTCCTGTAACACTGGTGGGGAGGGAGTCATAGCACTCCAAACAATGAATTCCCTGAATAGCGGCCTGCTTGTGATTGAGGACAAAAGCGAGTAGAGGGCAAAGTCACATAGTAGTTATTATACTTAGTTTTAGTTGCATAATAGTTGGCAAGAGCGACAAAATCTCATACAAAATATGTAGTCTACATACATAACATAGTGATATAAAACATAATGTATTCATCAAATGAATATGCTTTAAGTCAACAGGTACCATGAATGTGTTAAACAAACTTAAACCTTATTGTTACTATGAATACATTACGGTTATTTATCATAAAATGATTCCTAGTTGTACAATGTGTGCACATGTTTAAACAAATCTAAATAGTATTCATAGAAACAACGAAGCAGACTCATAAGATAAAGAAATACAGTTTAGATCTATACAGTTACTTGTCACCTAATTATTCTGTTCTTGTTTATCACGGAAAAACCCCGTTTTAAGATCTCGTATGTGAGGTGAACGTTGTAATAATAAATGTGGCGTTGGCTATGTGAACGGTTCTGCCAGGCAAACTGAGGAGGGTATGCAAAGAGGAAGGGTTTTGTGAAAGAGACCCAAAGCAACAGTGATACTGAGTGCTTGGGTCTTCTACTATCTCCCGACAGAACCCACAGATTTGTTATTCATATTTGCTATGTTCTCTCCACAACCCTGTGCCAGATGCTGCCTTTATTCTGAACGGTACGGGGGGGGGGGGGGGGTATGGAGGCAATTTGTACGGTAGTCTCATAGCCTCCACTCTTGTAACGTTACCCCTATAAATCTTATACGTTTATTATCCAATGGAAATTCGTGTAAAAAAAAACCAACATTTATTTCTTACAGTAGACAATACGGCAAGTGTGGTAAGCTCTTTAACCATTTCATAAGTTATTATAATACATGTATTTTACGTTTTGTTATAATTTTATTTTGAGATATAACTATATACCTTGATTAAAAAATGTGAATAATAAGTATTGTAAACATAAACAATAACTCATGTGAAAATTTGAAAAATAGTTTGCCAATTTCAATGGCATAAAGTTTGCTCGTGTTTGAATGAATTGAATGAATAATCAAATAATATTTGGATATGTTTCAATTCCCAGTGGGATCACAATTATTTTTATGCAAACAGTTGAAATTAATCTGGGGCTATTTGCAGGCTACTTTCGACAAAACCATCCAAATTTTATAAAAATCACATGAGTAATTTTGAAGATATATAGGTGTAAATAAATGTTTGTTTGTGTGCATGTTGAAGAGAAACAAATGGGCCCAGAAGGTTGAAACTTATATGGGACCAACAATGGGCTAATTATGAAATACCATACAAATTTCATTAAAATCGGATGAGTAGTTTTTAAGATATCTTTGTTCACAAAAATTGACATACAGACACGGAACCAAAAATGTTTTCTGAAATCTGAAACGAATATCTGGCTTGAAATTTTTGAAATCGGAACGATCACATAGTTTCCGTTACCTTCGGTAAGCTCGGAAGCAAAAAAAAAATCCAAGGGAAAAGCACAAAAAAAAAGAATTGCTTTTGAGGGCTTAGATCAGCCAATTTACAAATTTAAATTGTATTCTTTGACCATCGCTACCAGTACTTTTATTTTTAGGCTATGCTAGTTTAATCAATATTTAAAAAAAAAACTTAAAAAGAAGTTAGTTTAAATAAGAAATTGAATGGCAATATATTTTGGGGGGTATGTTAAAACTATATCCAGTCTATATTACCAAGTGAAGAGGAATACGTCGCGTCAGAGAGGTTACGTAAAAGTGACAAAGGTTGCTGTGATGTCATGCGCCCTCCACGATTTTTCGTCAGGTTATCTTTTCTGGCTCATAACAAACCATTGTTTATTAGAGTTCTGTGAGCATTTTATAGTTTTTTCCTCTTTTCTTTCTAGTAAAAGCTTTTTTAACCGTTTTTGACCTTATCATATATTAGTAACATCATTAATAAGCCAACAAATGTATACATTATAGGTGATAAAACAAATAATTCTCACAAATAACTCAAATAAGATGTAAAATAACTTACTTACAGATGTGCTCTTTTTACTCTATTAAAAGCTTTTTTAACTGTTTTTAACCTTATCATATATCAGTAACATCATTAATAAGCCAATAAATGTATACATTATAGATGATAAAACAAATAATTGATTAAAAAATAATAATCAAATAAAATAGCACTGATAAACCCCCACCTATATCCAATGTTATGAGCCAGCTAACCTAACTTCACACACTTTTTTACGTAAGTGACGTCACACTTCCCCGGCGTATTGTTAACAAAGAAGAAGAAGAAGATATTTTAATGAGAAGATGTTTGTTTGTTTTTAAAAGAGACAGCGGGAGATGTTACAGTGGCGCACCGCATTCTATAGAAATGTTAAAACAGACATGCCTGGGGTAAGTTTGTCATATTTTGTTTATTCTGAACACGGGGTAATGGCCCTCCTAGTACTTATATAGGAAAACATCATCTTATATACATATATACATATATAGAGAGAGCCACCTGCTTCTTGTATTGTATTTCACAGAGTGTCCTGGTCATGAATAGATTAAAAGTGATCCCTAGGCAAAAACCTCTTCACTTTGCCTTCCAACTCTCCACTTTTTTCTTTTTTTGTACGAAAAAAAAAGTTGTTCCCCCCACCACCTCATTCTATCTCTCTCTCTCGTCAACTTTTTTCCCCATCCTTCGTCCCCCTTTAGCCTCGGAGTTGAATAGCCGGCTAGTAGTTTATGCCGCCCTACGGACTTTTGTCCTAGGACAATGTTTTGTCTCAGGGACGGAGTTTGAAACAATAGAGGGAGCCCCTGAGCCGGATGGTAAAGGGGTCCTGTCAGCTTCATGGGGGATTATACATCTCTAGAACCCAGGGTGCCCACTGTGGGACAAGTCTCTTTTCATTACTAATATCAACCCAACCTTCTAGCCCAACACACTATCCAAACAATAAGCTAGTCGTGACGTCACTAAACACTCTCTCCTCTAAAACCCTTTTTATTCCTCTTACTTCTTGCTTTATGAATAACGCAACATAAACAATACATATTTTATTTGTTTCTTATGTAAAACAAAAATATCTTCTTTCATTTTTATTAAAGGTAACCGAAGTTTACATCTAAAAATAATATTGAAGCACTAATTAACCCTTTAAGGATTGGTGGTTTGCCAGGCAAACCGCCCCCTTATGCTCCGAATGGCGCACTACTGTTTTTTTCTAATTTCTAAAATTATAGTTGCAAATCTCACCTGTGGGATCAAGAATGGCCCCAGAAAAATAGTTTTGAAAAAATTCTACCCCCCCCCCCCTCCTATAAAAAAAAATCAATGTTTTTTGGTGGTTTCTAGAAAATGCCACCAATTAATTCGGGATTTGTACTTCTGATGACATTAACAAAAATTACATTGCCTGTAAGGTTTGGTGGTTTACATTCTTTACCACCTTAAAGAAGGTGGTCAACGGAATGAACCACCAAACCTCTAAGACAACGTAATATATTAAATTTTCACAACTCAAGCTAAAAATCTGCAAATAACTCGAGAGCGCTAATTATTTATTATAAAAACTCAATATTAAATCAAAACTGGTAGTATAATAAGAATTTTGACAAAAATCCGCTCTGAGATATTTTTTCTATGAGCCACAATAAAAAAAACACTGGAGACATGTCATCCAAAACACACGTGTAGAGATGGTCAGCTGGTAAACCGCGGAAACCACCAATCCACAGTAACATTTTTTTTTTTTTTTTTGCCTGATATTTACACATAATTAGAACAAATATATTGAAAATTAAAAAAAAATCAGGAAGAAAACAGCAAAGACAAATGTTGCACAACCATTAATCGACGTCTAAATACTCTGTCCACCCTATAGCTTGCTAACAATTGGTCAAAATCCAATACATATAAATAATTAATTCATATAATTCAAGACTCCAAAGAAATCAACAACATTCATACCTTCTATGGTATTCATAAAAAAAAAAAAAAAAAAAAAATCCTGGATAGAGCTTAAATGATCGTCATAGGGAAATTTCTAACGAAAAATCCGCTGACATTTATCTGATTATCACAATTTTTTGATGGCGTTTCGTTTTAGTAATTTTGGGAGTAATTGGGGAGGGGGGGGGGGTTATTTTAGTAGTTTTTAGAGTAAATCCAGCCACCATTTTGGAACAGTAATACATATTTGTGGTCTGCTCTTTAATACCTTTAAAATGATACCCTACTCAAACATAAATAATTGTGATCATTTCGCAATTGCATGCTGATAGAAGAAATTTTGAGATGTGAACTTCGCAACATTTATCCTGTTTTTTTGGCAAAAAGGTTTTACATTAATACAAATTTTCAAACCTCCAGCCAAATTAAATATATTATTAAACTCTGAACTGATCAAGTCTAAGACAAACCAAGTAATAATATATTATTAAACTCTGACCTGATCATGTTCAAAATAGACCAAGCAATAATATATTATTAAACTCTGACCTGATCATGTTCAAAATAGACCAAGTAATAATATATTATTAAACTCTGAAACTCTGACCTGATCATGCCCAAGATAAACCAAATAATAATATATTATTAAACTCTGACCTGATCATGTCTAAGATAAACCATATAATAATATCTTATTAAATTCTGACCTGATCATGTCCAAGATAGACCAAATAATTATATATTATTAAATTGAGTAGGAATAAACTAATAAACATACCTCAAATATCTTAATATAAAGGAGGAAAAAAGTGTTATTTTAAATACATACTTCTTAATTATTACTTCATTCAATTAAGTTTGTTGCATTTCAGTTGAACTAATAATTTTTTTTTTTTTTTTTTTAACAAAGAACCTAAATGCAACTTGTATCGAATAATAAATATGTTAACTTTACTGTTGAGAATTTCATTCTGTTTAAGTTGATTCCCCTTAAATCTCTATGGAAATTACTAAAACATAACACATTTTATAAAAGCAATTTAAACAAATGGTTGTTAAAAATATGGAACATTAAGCACTATTGAGACGCTATTTCGTAGAAGTTGCTTATTGTTTAGGCACACCTCTCTACTGCTCAAAAAATTGGTTTTATGAGTTCGACCTTGCCTATTATAATACTGTTATATAGAGTAGACTGTATAATATCAGGATCTCATTTAATGCGATAGTGTACCTCTAACAGTAAAAAGTAAAGAATAGATAAGAATATGCACATATGTTTAAATAAATGGGGGGAATTATTATTTCATTTGATTTGTTGCATTCTATCTCACCGTTTTTTTACGACTTAATCATGCTTATTTTTCCCGCAAGTTAAATCACCTTAAACTTTTCTTTTTTCCCTCTTTTTTCCGCAACATTTCTCCGTTGAAGAAGAAGACTCTTTGAATAATGGCGACCTCGACTTGTGAAATATTCTACCCCTTCTCTTTTTTACAGGTTGTAAAAATAAAGCACAATAAAAAGATTTACGGAACCCAAGAGATAACGCGGAAGACATGAAAGAGGTAAACTTGGATTTCATTTATTACACGATTTTTTTTTATTTTTTAATTTTTTAATTTTTATTTTTATTTTTTTTAATTTTTTTTTTTTTTAGTATAAACATGTATAAAAAAAAAAAAACTATTGTTATTATATGCTTCATATTAGCTTAAAATATTTGTCAGGGACAAATCTTAAATCTCTATTTAACCCATTTCCCGACTGTCTAAAAAGTTGCAACTTGCATAGATATTGTCTCATAGAATCAGTCATCAGTTTTACAAAATCGTTTGTATTAGCCGACATTTAATAAAGTTCCAAAAAATGTTTGGTGGTAAATTCTAAATTATAAATAACTACGGCCACTGATAGGATAGGTAAGTGTTGTTTTTCCGTTTAAATTATTTTATTTTAAACGGTAAAGATTTCGCAATAGGGTAGAGCAAATTTGGTTGGAACCCTGTTCCTCTCACATTGGCCTTGGTGCTACCGGTAAACCGACTCTCGCTACTACTCTACTCTCAATCTCCGGTTATTCTGGACTGATTTTTCTCTGACAACTTTTATTATAATAATATTATACGTCACAAAATGACTTCATCACCACAAACAAGTTTTGAGGCATCAAAACGCATTTATAAAATTTCACTTGTCTATCAGGCAAAACTTCTAATTTGTATTTAATGTTCGACTATAGGAGGCAAATAGTTTAAAGAAATGCTTTTTTAGGGAAAAAACACATATTTTCCTTTTGTATCTCCCCTTCTCGGTTTCTTATCGTATATAAGGTTGAAATTGTAAATTAATTGTAATATATATGTTTACATCTTAAAGTGCACCCGCTTCCCAAATATTTGCTTCTTAACTTCAGAAGATCAGTCTGGACCCAAGTCCCCTTCTTTGTACTTTTATAGGATGCAATTGCTAAGTAGTAAAACGCAATTACTAAGTAGTAAAACGCAATTTTCAATTCAAAATACTTTATTAATTATTTATACAAAATTGATTATTATTTACAAATTCCCTACCCTATCAATCCGCTTGATCAAAACAGCGCGTTAAGCGATGGTGTCAAGCGTGATTGATAGTCTAGGAACCCGTTTGAGGAGTCAAGCATGGTGATGGAAAGTTTAAATGACTCAAGGGGCTGGACGTAGCACTTGATAGTCTAGAGCAATTTTGGTCAAGCATTCCGTCAGTGAACTGCTTGACACCAGGGATGGAAGACCGTCCGCTCACTTCCGAGGGTCTGGACATCCATTCTGATAAAGTTAGGATATCTTCCGGCTCATTTTTCCGCAGAACTGTCAGTAAATTTTCGTGAGTGAGACGGTTTCTCAACTTATACCACTCCTTCAACCAACGTCGTTTCCTCTCTATCTTTTTTCGCTTGAGAGCGACAGCTGTCGCTCAGAGGAGAAAAACCCCTAATCCTGATTCGAAACCATGGTATCTACACAATACTGATTCACTACAGTCCAGGAGGAGCAGTTCACTAGTCCAAAACTCCGCTACAAATGAGTGTTGATGAAAAGATTGATGGTATGCTTGATGCGCCCCAAGGCTGCTTGAAGCACGTGTCAATCAGCTTGACGCGCTGTTTTGATCAAGCTGATTGATAGTGTAGTAGCTAGTGATAGTTAGTACTTAAGTGCTTAAGTAGTAAGACTCAATTACTCAACATTAAACGACCATATTTCAAAAAAGTATTTATTGATTTTCTTATGACTCAAATTAAAGATATAGTCCAAGAGCTAGTATAAATATAGTAGAAAAAAAAGAAAAGATTTAAAGAAAGATATCTAAACCACGAGTATGAAACTGTGCATTATAATACTAAGAGAATACACTATTTATATACATAATTAAGAAAGAAAATTTTTGATAAAAATCTTATTTCTCTATAAAATATATACTTCAAGTTAGTATAATATTTTTAAAAATGTGGGTTTCCTGTGTTTTAATGAGGCCGAGATAAGGAAACCCTTGGGACCCCCCCCCCCGGGACGGTAACATGGTTCAGAAGCATTTCCAGTATTAATGTGTAATATACCCAGGTGCTTTGTATTACCGTATCCCATGCCAACTTCCCATTATTATATTATCTTAATATTTGATGACATTTATCATGGCCCAGTTATATATGACTGGTGGAACGGCGGGGATCGTATCGCACTCCTACCCAACCTATAAAAGAAACCATAAATAGACTTTATATTAATACGTAAAATAAAAAAAATGCTAAAGATATTTTATACGGCTTTTGTAAATTTATAGTTTTTCGAGCAGTTAAATGACAGAAGAATATAATTCTGTGGCCGAGTTATTTAAGAACGATTATAGATAGGTTGAACTGTCCGAGCTCGGGTATTATATAGTTTTTCAATGTTTAATGTTCGATAAGGTCGTTAAAAATATACCGAACTCTAATAAAATTGTGAAAGAAGGGGGGGAGGGACTTTTTACGTTTGGTTTATAGTAGTCTGTTTCTGTAGTAAACTATAAAAGGCCATTTCTTGGCTGAAAGTCCAGATCAGAAATTCTAGAAGAGGATGGATTCTGCGAGTAAGTTATGGTTAAAATAAAACAACAGAATTCAGACAGGTTTTAAAAACTACATTACTAACCTTAGTAAGATGTTATAAACAGACGGAAATTATGTTAAGCGCAGAAGTGCACTCGCAAATGTCCCAGTACCGGAACGCCGGGAAGTCCGGGCCAAAATATTTTGAAATTTAGTTTAAAGTAAACTAAATGTGTAACCAATTCAGATCAAATTGATCTCTGTAGACCCATTTCTTACTTCTTCGCAGTTTTCACTTCTGTGAGACTGGATAAGAAGGCTATATAATATGCGGTTGTAAACCGTAGACATCTTTATAAAATTGTGTGGCCTCGGAGTGCCTCTTTTGGGATGATAACAGCCAAGTATATCTAATATTTGAAAGCTACGAACTACGGATAAACGTCGTATTTTTAGATAGCTATCCATCAATGTTGCCCAAAAGAAAAGCTCTCAACGATCGTTGATCTAAAGCAGAGATCTCCTATCTTATTGGTAGAAGGGCCAGATCTGGAATAGATGGTCCATAGTAGGCCGGATGAAGTAAGGTAAATTTAGCTATCAGACTTCACAATGGAACGAAATATGGATAATCAGCTCATAAACCATGTCCATTTCGGCCAAAAAACTTTGATATGACTCGTGCTAATCTCTTTTAATATTTGAAATATCATTTGATTATGGAAAACTTATAACTTTGCATTGTTTAAGCTCATTTGTTAACTTCTTTCGTGGCGCGGGGGGGGGGGGGGGAATGATAACGTCTCACAGACCGTAGTTTGGAGAACCCCAAATTTAACATTTTAAAATAAAAAATTATCTCCACAGATGTCAAAATTATTGACAAGAGAACAATAGAATAAAGAAAAATGGAGTTAATAAAAATCAATCATTTTCTTTACATGTGTCAAAAGTACAATATATTAAACAAATAGGGAATAAAAATGAAAATTAATAATTTTTTTCACAGATGTCAAAATGATAGACGAGAGAACAATAGATAAAAGAAAAAAGAATAAATAATAATCAATGATTTTCTTGACAAATGTGAAAATCATTGACTGGAGAACAAATGATTAAACAAATAGGGATTTAATTAAAATCAATGATTTTCTTTACACAAGTCAAAATGGTTGACAAAAATAAATTGGTAGTGCGTGAAGTCCCACGTAAAAAGGGTTTCATTGGTGTTGTAAACATGAAATTAGAAAGGGGGGGGGGGGGGGGAGGAGATTTGGATGTTTTTTGACAAAATGGCGCAGAAAATTAAACACTATCCACACGTGTTATATATTTTTGTAATATACTCTTCAATACCTTTCATTTGATACCTCACTCAAAATTTTAAAAAAATATTTTTTTTTCTCGTGACTGCAATTAGCCGCCATCTTGGATTCCCAGTTAATCAGATCGAATTGTTATTCTTATTTTTTCTATGGCCCAGAAGAACGCACATTTTGCATATTTTTTCATACTTTAAGAAACAGTGGAAATATAGTTTTTGGGGGGGGGGGACGCAACATTTTGATGTTTTTTGATAAAATGGCGTGGAAAATTAAACGCTTTCCACAAGTGTTATATAAGTTTGAAATCTACTCTTCAATACCTTACATTTGATATCCCAATCAAAATTTAAAAAAAACGTGAATTATCCGCCATTTTGAATTTGAACAGATGATAATTTTGAGTTCGCTATATTTTTCCTATGTGCGCGTCAAAACTTTCTTTTATACTGGAAAGTTTCAAGTTTTTTATCTCTTTTGATTCAAAAGTTATTGGAACCGTACAGAGTGACGGACAGACAGACAGACACAGGAACGAAACTATAAGGGTTTCTTTTTTTGGTTTTACCAACGAAACCCTAAAAAGAACAATAGATTAAAGAAATAGGGAATAATAAAATGTAATAATATCTTCACAGTAGAGCTAAATAGAATCTATCTTACTCTTTACTATGCCAATCCTACTCTTGAGTATGCCAATCCTGTTCTTGGCTAGGCCAATCCTACTCTTGGCTAAACCAATTCTACTCTTTACTATGCCAATCCTACTCTTGAGTATGCCAATCCTGTTCTTGGCTAGGCCAATCCTACTCTTGGCTAAACCAATTCTACTCTTTACTATGCCAATCCTACTCTTGACTATGCCAATCCTGCTCTTGGCTAGGCCAATCCTACTCTTGACTAGACCAATCCTACTTATGGCTAGGCCAATCCTGTTCTTGGCTAGGCCAATCCTACTCTTGACTAGACCAATCCTACTTATGGCTAGGCCAATCCTACTCTTGACTAGACCAATCCTACTTATGGCTAGGCCAATCCTATTCTTGGCTAGACCAAATCTACTCTTTATAGTTACGTGGAAAAAGTTCAAATCGGAATAATATTTATTGAAGTAGAATCCCTATATTTTATTAACTTATTTAATTAAAGGATTTTATTTTTACCGTTTCAACAATATAAAAATATATATTCCGAGATTAAAAATATAACATTCGCTATAACATCATTTTGAGAGAGAAAAAGGAGGGAAAAAATCAATTTGGTATTACCTTCGAAACAGGAGGATCAAATTGATGGAATTCCACGAATACACCCTTAACAAGGTTGTTATTTTATCATTGTTCACTATTCAGAAACAAAATAAATATTAAATTGGCTTTATTTATTTTTTTTTTTTTTTAAAAAGAAGTAAAATACGAGGAAAAAAATATTAAAACAGAAACTGAATGGGTTTAAATACGATAGCTAAATATATCATTTTTTTTATGTAGTTAAATAAATGATATTTGATATCAATGATTTTTTTTTTTTTTTAAAAGTATTAGAATCATTGTTAATGATTTCGCTCTACCCTTATTTCATAACAAGAGGTGAACACTTTTGTATATTTCTGGCTTTGAAGGGTAGCGAGTTCAATCACCCTGTAATATCCCCAAAAAATATAAAGGTATATATTTTCTAAATCCAAGTCATGGCCTTTAACAGTTGAGCTCTCTTCAGGTCATGACTCTATGAGCATGCTCAGTCATGCAATGGGAAATAAAACCTACTCAATTCGAAACCTTACCTAGAGGTGTTTCGACAGTGACATGCTCCTGATAAAGGCTCTTGAATGTGAAATACTAAAAATCCGACTCATTCGATACAACAAGCTGACAGTCTCAGACTCGTTCAAAACTTAGGACAATCCTTCTTAATGAAGCTCCTATAGCTACCTGCTACCTGATACCAAACAGAGCACACAGTAATAACTAATGATATACCAAGAAAAACTCCAACATATATTCCTTTCTAACAATTTGAACCAAAAATGGAATTCATAAATACATTTTTACTTTCGAGCTTACCGAAGATAACAGAAGCTATGTGATCGTCGTTGACGAACTTAAATATTTTTGAAGCGAGCGTAAGGGAGCTTCTTACATTCAACAAACTATGCATCTTGTCTGTCTGTCTGTCTGTCAGTAACGTTTACGCATGTGACGATAACTTGAGTAAAAGTTGACCGATTTAGTTGATATTTGGTATACATGTTCCTCTTACTAATACTCAAGCTAAGTTCTTTGGACAGCGTGATCCGTCCAAGAGTTCGCACGCAACGCTCGCGTAAACGAGAGGTTCAAAAAAATTAAATTGGAATTTCAGGGCGTGAAAAAAATCTATTCGATGAGACAAACATTTTTTACAAATAACATTTTTTAGTAAAACCAACAGCGACTCCGCTATGAATTAATAAGGATCGCTAAAACTATTAAAGCGGACCTAAACGTTTATAATAGAGAAAACAACCATTTTACCGATATCTTACGTTCTAACGTAACGATTTTAATAAAACTTCATATACACCATCTAATGCACAATTGAAACAGGCATGCAAAATTTAAATTTGATACATGCAGCAGTTTTTTCGTAGCAAAGAGATACATTTTATAATAATTGAAAAGGAGATGTGTGGTTAGAGGTATAGTAAGAATGCGGGGTGGTTCCCTTACTACTAGCCGCTGCACTATTATCATACTCTACATCTATCAACTCATCATGATTCATGATTATCAATTTTTTCAATATTCAATACATATTTATTACAATACGCTTGCTCCAATGATAGAGCCACGCGATGCCTAGTTTATCTTCGATTTCAAAAATTCTAAGACAGAAATCTTTTTTAGACATCAGGGAACAGTTCTGGTTCCGTGACTGTCTGTCGGTGTCAGCCGGTCTGCCAGTTTGTCTGTCGCTCAATTGCGAACAAACAATTATCATAAAAACTAAAAGTCTCATTTTAATAAAATTTGTATAGTAGGTGATAATTAGCCCATTATTGGTCCCATATAAGTTTCAACCTTCTGCGCTCATTTGTTTCTCTTCAACATGCGCACAAACATACATTCATTGTCATTTCTATAAACTGTTACTAAAAAAACTACTACTAGTAACGTCATTACTAGTAACTAAACTGTTACTATATTATTAAAAAAAATAATAATAGTTTACCCATTAGTTTGTCACATGGCTTCTTCGCGTACTAAAAATTATGTTTTGTTTTCACCACCCATTATAGTTTAAATCAGCGTTTCGCAACCATTTTGATCTGCGACCCAATAAATTTGTTTGAAATAATTCCACGGCCCAATGCTTACCCAAGTATATTTTGTGGGTTTTGTATAACTTTACGTTTTCTGTAAAAATAAGTTTTCTGAGTCACATTTACCTAGGCTCTGTAATAAATGAAATTACAACAATAAGCAATAAGCAATATGAATATGAGTCCTAATCAAAAATATTCAATACTAAAAACAAAATACGATTATGATATTTAATATTTAAACAATCTAAGTTAAAGTAAAAATTAAACACTTAGGCAAAACACTAGACGAAAAACAAAACACTTAAAAGAAAGTTTCAACACAGTTACAAACCAAATCTATGACAATTAAATCTGGGATTCTGGATATCTCCCCACCGAATACAACTTCTTGACAAGTCGTTTGTGTCAATACAGACAGACACCGCAGTCGCAGTATCGCTGTACTCGATGAATTCTAAAAAACCGAAAGTACTCGATACTGCCTACCTCTAGACTACTGCGCTATTTTATCTTATGCACAAATTATTGCTAATTTTTACTCTTTTGATTGTCATACTACTACAGACTAATGAAAAATAGTTAATTTTTAAGATCTTTTCTTATAATCATTTTCTCTGTTTATGCAAGCATTTTACTTATTTTTATTTTACCAATTCCTTTGCGGAACAAAAAAAAATTTACCACGACCCGTTTTTGGGTCGCGACCCAAAGATTGAGAACCGCTGGTTTAAATAATTTAATTCACCCCCCCCCCCTCCCCCTTTTATTAAAAGAAAATATCTTTTTTTCGTGGTAGGCTGTGAAATAGTAACTTTAGAGCCTAAAAAACATAGCTAACATCCATTTTTTCATTACGTGGACTTAAAAAATCTTTTCATTACTCCTAGCTGTAAAGAAAAAATCTTTTACGTCCTAGGAACTAAAAGATTTTTTTTTTCCGGCGGGTAGTTGTCAAAACTTCCGTCAGTAGCGCTGCAGTCTTTGTAGAAATGCTTCTAGTACGATTAAAATCCGCTAGATGTCAATGCGTTTTATTTATCTTTTCTTATAGTGTAACCTCTTTTTAAGGTTTCTTTTTTTAAGTCTTAAGTATGTACTAATATTTGTTATTATTATATATTGATTAGTGATTAATATTTAATGTTTTTTCATTGTCTGCTACCTCGGAAAAAATAGCATATGCTACGCGACTGTGAAGTGTTTTTTCTTTACCTTGGCAATATTTACTGTCTCGCTTCGCTCGACAGTAAATGTAATTGCCGCGGTAAAGAAAAAACTCACTTCACAGCCTAGTAACATAATATACTATTTTAAAAGATATAGTTTCTAAATAAAGAAAAGTTTGGTTAAGACATGGTTAAGACATGGTTAAGACATGGTTAAGACATGGTTAAGACATGGTTAAGACATGGTTGTCCGCAAAAATGTTTAACAACAGACAGACACAAAACCAAAAATGTTCCCTGATGTCTAAAACGGATTTCTGTCTCCATCTCAGAATGTCGAGACAAAGAATAATTCGTTCATCAGAATGTTCACAATGCTGCCTTCGATAAGTTCGTAAGCAAAATAGAGCGCATTTAATTTCCATATGTTTTATATTGAATACGATGGTGAAATAGAAACCTATTCTAAATAAGATGAAAAATAAGAATTCATCAAGTGTGATTATCTCAACAGAACATACTCGAAATAAAACAACCATAGCGGTAGTTAGAAATCTACAGGGAAATAAATCAACTACTTTATCTGATGGGACCTGCATAAAAGAGATTTAATTAAATTATTGGAACTGAAATGTACATAATTCTTAGTTATGAATAGATACAGTTAGAGATAGTTCAAACGAGCGAGAGAGATTTTTATAAGACCGAACATTTAAAACGACTTTCCAACACGTGGCAAACTAACAATTCTGAAATTATGTTAAATAATATGTATAAATCATATTATTGTATCATATTAAATATTTTTCAGATCATGGTCACAGGTTTATTAAGACTCTTTTGAAACACTGTCAGAAAAACAGTCCATAAAAGATTATTTTTGCTCTCTGTGCTTTACTTACTGGGATTAAGCTACTCAAAATCACGATCGTATAATTTGGTCTAAATATTTATGAAATAATAGATTTCTAGCTCCCATCCCTCCCCCCCCCACACCCCCTCTCTCTCTCTCTCTCTTTCACTGATAGAAAGTTATAATGGAAGATCAACCATTATTTGTTCTTCTGTTATCAAATGCAATAACTTACCTGACAATCCAAAATACAGTTTTAATGGTACATTGGGTATTATCATAATTACAATACGTATTATCATTATTGTAACAGGGACATCCTTTCTACAGCCGAGTCATTAGTGTATTTGCAAACACTCGCCGGAAATAAGTATCATTCAGTGAGGGGTGTGTTTGGAATCACTATCCGGTCAACCGATCAGTCAACCGGCTGAAGGCAGCGATTGACAGAGCAGGTTATAAACAAAGAGTATTTTTTAATTGGCTGTTGTTTGGTGACAACAACAAAAAAAAAATTAACTGTGAATGTTTGATTTGGTTGATCCTCACCTGGGGGCCAGTGTGGCTGTGAATGTGTGAAGTGGTTGATCCCCTCCTAGGAGCCAGTGTAGCTGTGAATGTGTGAAGTGGTTGATACCCTCCTGGGAGCCAGTGTTGCTGTGAATGTCTGCAGTGGTTGATCCCCTCCTATGAGCCAGTGTGGCTGTGAATGTATGAAGTGGTTGATCCCCTCCTATGAGCCAGTGTGGCTGTGAATGTATGAAGGGGTTGATCCCCTCCTATGAGCCAGTGTGGCTGAGAATGTGTGCAGTGGTTGATCCCCTCCTAGATGCCAGTGTGGCTGAGAATGTGTGCAGTGGTTGATCCCCTCCTATGAGCCAGTGTGGCTGAGAATGTGTGCAGTGGTTGATCCCCTCCTATGAGCCAGTGTGGCAGTGATTGTGTGAAGTGGTTGATCCCCTCCTATGAGCCAGTGTACAGTGGTTGATCCCCTCCTATGAGCCAGTGTGGCAGTGATTGTGTGAAGTTGTTGATCCCCTCATGGAAGGCAATGTGGCTGTGAATGTGTAAAGTGGTTGATCCCTCATGAAACACTTGCCACGTCTGCTTGATTCATCAACTAATCAAGGGCAGTACAAGGTCGTGGGTTTAATGCTACGTCTCCGTCTTCTAGTTTAATGGCTCACTAATGATCAAATCGCTTCGGCAGTATATTGTACAGAGGTATGTAGGGTGGAACTCTCTACCTCGGGGATAGTAGAAAAGGCCTCAATAAGTCCTAATTGCTAGATTCGAACATGTGGTTCGTCCTACCAGTCCAGCACTAGTTCTAGGACATACTACTACTTGCTCAAGATTATAACCCCCCCCCCCTCAATTAAGAAAATTAATTATTGAATTGATCGTGGAAATTCTTTGAGCTTTACAGTATTTTTTCCATAAATCTAACAACACTAAGCACCGCCTAGATACACTAAGAAACTTGCACAATTTACCTGACACTTTACCAGAGACCTTAGCTGACAATCAGACTACGCGTGCTAGATAATACGCTACCTACAGGACGCCGACTTCTATTGTGACATTTAATTATTTTACTTTTATCTTGTTTTACTGTATATTATTATTTATTTATTTATTTATATTTATTTTATTTTATTTATTTATTTATATTTTTATTACAACTTGATAATTATTTAAAGAATAGGTACTGCATGATTGTAATTGGAAATAGTTGAAATTATAAATTATGCCATGATATGTGTAACTAACTATATTGTATAGGTGTGCTTTAACCCTGTAGTCCTGCACCTAAAACAACAAAATAAATAAATAAATAAATACCTTGACCGTGTAAACTACCATTAAATTAATTAATTGGTACCATACCATTAAATAAGTGTGTTTACCAACTGAAATCATGTTCTTCTGCAGATATTTGACGATCTAATCAGCTCGTCGTATTTCTTATATTTGGTTTAGAGCATTCAAATAATTTACAAGGATTGGTTTTCACTCAATTGTTAGCTTGCTGGTGGACGGAGTATGAAGTGGTTACTTAGACGTGGGGTGTAGAGTGATGGTAGTGGAAGATTGCGCTTGCAATGGTTCCTTCCTACATTTTTGTTTTCGATATACTGTGCCCCTGATCGAGTTGCCAATACGTGTAATTAAAAAAAAAATTGAAATTAAATCTTCGTCATTATTATGAGAAAAAGAAATTTGCAATAGTACTTAAAAAAAATACAGAACTTTTTTCTTGAAAAGTTGAATTTGGTCCGGCTTCCTCTTGTAAAGTTTTAGAAAATTATTCTTTTTGGGGACAGGGTAAATTTTAAACAAAAATTCATCTTCATTTAAGAAAAAGCAAGAGATTTTATGAAAAATAACGTTTCTATAAAATGATTTTTTTTTTTTTTTTTTTTTTTTTTTGTCATTACACGTATGGACACCCCTGTAGGAGGACACACTGCATGTTAACTATTTAAAAAAATAAACAAAATAAAATAAAACATTAAAGATTGATAATTCTGGAAATCTACTCAACTAATCATTTGATGAGATTAAATAAAAGGGATAAAAAAAAAAAAATTAAACTGAAAATAGCAATTTACCATGACAAATGATTACGTTATAGAAGTGCGGATAAAAGACGAACAGACATAAATACATTGGTGAAAATAGTCAAACAATTTTAAGTTATTTTAAGAACATTTTAAATCGTTAAAAAACCTCCGATTCAAAATTCCATTTGATTCTATTAACATTATTCTCAAAAGACCAAATCATAAAAAAAATTGCTGAATTCGTAGCAAGACTAACGAATTCAAAAGATAAAAATGCAGATGTCACTAATTCGATCAGTAGCAGGCCTTGGTCGACAGTGTAAAATTAAATTTATCATGTAATCTATTTATTTTGGACGGCCAGTAGCCTGAGTAACGTGAGGCGGCCTCTAGCCATCCCCCTTAATTTGGGCGTCCTTTCGCCGACACACCTCCCGCCTTCTAAAACCCAGGCTGTATAATAGGAAAATACCTTATTGGGGGCCTGGGAGCCCGGGGGGGGGGGGGGGGGGTCTTCTGCTCCAAGGCATAATTTTACTGTGGGGTCCGAGAGATTGGAAGTAGAATCATGATGCTGAAGGTGTCCCACAGGGTTCACTTCATTCTTAAACCTTTTCGCATTATTCAAAATTAAATTAACTTATCCTCGGGTATAAAGATTCCTTCGTTTATATTATTAGTTAAGAAGAAACCATCTGCAACAAAACAATTGTACAATTATATTAGCAGCACATTGCAGAAATAATACCTATTTTCAACTAAAATATAAATAATATTTGAAACCTAAGCTTATTATGGATTAATTTAAAAAAAAAAGTCTGCCAATTAGTGTGGCACATAGCTTCCTCGCGTCCTATTTCGTATACTATAATGATTTAATGATTTTAAAACCTATTATTATTAATCAAATTTTGATTCCCCCCCCCCCCTGTTTTTTTAAAACTGTAAACGTTGGTTTGGCTTTCTACATGAATTAAAGTTTCAATTTAGCAAAATTTAAATGGCGATATCGGTTAAAATTAATCTGGGGCTATTTGCGCCTACTTTAGACAAAATATCCAAATTCCATAAAAATCAGATCAGAACTTTTGAAGATATAGGTGTAAATAAATTTATGTTTATCTCCAGTAGGGAGAAAAAGTTATGATTTTGGATTAGTTTAGAGGGACTAAAGTACGTATTTTCTTCCCTGAACTCAAAAGTAGGAGAAAAAGTAAAAGTAGGGAGAAAAAGTAAAACCAGGGAGAAAAAGAAGGATTGCCAACTTAATTATTTTATAAATAGCAGAGAATAAATGGCTAATGTAATGAATTTGTTGAATTCAGGTTGGCAACACTGCTCTTTCGACCTATTTTATCATTGTTTATAACCTGCATCTAAATAACCTAAATAATCTAAATTAGAGTTTAATTCCTATTCTTATTTGTTTTTAATATTGAATCTCTTATATCTGCTGTCAAAAGTGCTAACAATTATTGTTATTTATTAAGGTAATAAATAAAACTGGTGTAATGGATGAAAATGTGTATTTTCTCCCTATTGGAGATAAAATAGTGAATGTTCCTCGTGATTAAAGTGTCATTATTCCCCTCGCTATAATTATCTCCTAATTAGCGTTATTCCCTCGGCTTCGCCTCAAGAAACAACTTTTTCGCTCAGGGAATAATGGCTTACTTTACTCCCTAGGTAAAAATAACTCTTTGCATAAATAGCTAGTGCGCTCATGCGGAAGAAAAAAGAAATAGGTGCAAAAGGTTGAAACTTATATGGGACAAACAATAAACAAAATGACCTACTATTTGAATTTAAATAAAATTGGGCAAATAATTTTTAAGATATGTTGGTTCGGCAACAGACCGACAGACAGAGACGGAACCAGAAATGTTCCCTGATGTCTGAACAGATTTTGTCATGGAATTTTTGAAATCATTGATATTAATTTTTTTTTTTGTTCTTCGGACCGATCACATAACTTCCGATCTCATTTTATAGAAAATAGGGCTCTAAAATATTCCAAAATAAAGATTGAGAGAAAGAAAAAATGTATCAATATGTAATATATATATATATGTAAATATATATATATATATATATATATATATATATATATATATATATATATATATATATATATATATATATATATATATATATATATATATATATATATACCTATATATATTTCAAAAATAGGTCATATTTTAAGAATATAAAAAAAACAACGTTTCTTTAAGATGTCGCTTTTTTATAATTAAAACTACTTCCGACAAGGCTGGTCTTGTATAAGAAAAGAAACGGTTTCCGCCAGATATTTTCTCTACATTCTTTTTTAATAATGATAATTGTTACATTTTGAAAGGGTTCCCGAGACATAGCAAGGAGCGAGATGAGGGAACCCATTAGTAGCACAAAACCTTTCTTATCATTAACCTTTATATTGTAACAATGTATTCGTAATAACAACAAAATATACAAATATATATCTATATATAAGCCTTCAAAAATAAAACATTTTTTTTTTTATTAT
Source organism: Gerris lacustris (assembly GCA_951217055.1). Classification (NCBI taxonomy): domain Eukaryota; kingdom Metazoa; phylum Arthropoda; class Insecta; order Hemiptera; family Gerridae; genus Gerris; species Gerris lacustris. Next base: position 4,855,852 of record OX578282.1, read on the forward strand.
TTTTTACGAAATGGTTTTCTTGGTTATTTTCATTTTTTGTTCCTTACCCAGGAAAAGAGAAGACATAAAAAATGTAACGAACATTAGTACGCCCCATTTATTATGGTATAATTATGTTCAAAATATTATTTTTTTTGCTTGTTGGCTAATGAGTCTTCTTATCTCATTTGAATATACAGTAGAACCTCGCTTACACGACCCTCAATAACACGACAACCTCAATTACAAGTGCAATGTTCAAATCCCCTTGAGATTGCCATAACACATAATGTTAAATTAACCTCTATAACGCGACTATTATTATCCAAACAACCTTTATAACACGGATTTTTTTCCAATTCACAACGTAACTCAGAACCTCTATAACAAGTCGTTTTGAGAAGTCAACCTCTATAACGCGACTCAATACAGGAATGGGTCGACCTTGAACAAGTCTAGACTTGAAAACTTCGTCCATTAACCTCTATAACACGACTGATAGGCAAAATAACCTTGATAACACGACCCTCAATTTATGTCATGTTATATATACATATATATATATATATATATATATATATATATATATATATATATATATATATATATATATATATATACATATATATATAAATGTGTGTGAATGTATTTATAAAACAAATTAAAGATTTACGTTGATCGGAATCGAAATATATGTATTATTGAATACTGTTTTATTTCATACATTACGAAAATCAAATTTTGCCTTTACATTGTTCCGATCTGCATGTCTTTTTGTTACCACAGGTTCGACTTTATGGACTTAAAACTGGGCTAAGCCAAATCCATTAATATTTATGCAGCTGTGTCAACTGACATGTGGCGCATGTTGTAGGCTTTTGTATCTCTTAAAATATTTATAATGATGACGAAAAATATTGAGTTGAACGAAACTACCAATTAGTGTGACCCATAGCTTCCTCGCATCCTATCACGTACTTCATTGATTTTATGCTTTTACAAGCTATTATTGTCTAATTTATTTTATTGTGTCCCCCATTTTTTGATTTGTCAAAATTGTTCTGATATTTTACATGAATTATAGTATTAAGTGTATAATTTGAAAAGAAATCATTATTTTAAATTATCTAAGAGTATCTTAAAATTGGTCCATGATTATTAATACAATATTTTATTTGGACAAAAAAGGTAAGCTATATACTCGTAAAAAAATAAAAATTTATTTTAAACTATAATTTGGTAAAATGTATGATCAAAGAAAATTAATTATAATATAGTTTAAAATAAAACGAATTAAGTAACATAATGTGAGGAGAATATACATAATTATAAAGTGAGCCAATTTGTTCACAAACAACGTAATTTAGAGGAAAAAAATGTATATAATTCGATAGGGATCATTAAAAAATGTTATTCTTAGAAAATTGATTATTAAAAAAAAAGAAATTTAAAACAAGTATATCAACGTATATATATATATATATATATATATATATATATATATATATATATATATATATATATATATATATATATATATATATATATATATATATATATTATAATCTAATGACGATTTTTTGGAAGGTAAAGTGTAAAATAAAATTAATTCTACGGTGATTAAATAACAAAATAATAATTAAAAAAAATACAAATTAACAGAATTAAAAACCACCGAAAGAAAATAAATTAAGAAAAATAAAAATGACAAGAAGAATTATTAAATAAAAGGAAATAAAAAAAAGACAATTATACGCGTTATAATGGCTTTCCATCTTTATAACAGAGGAGGTGATAGGGCAATTCCAAAATTACTAACTCTACGAGCCAGAATTTAAGCCATTAACTAAAAATAAATATTTTATTAATCAGTAATCAATTTTAGTCAGTGTATCATAAAAATTAAAGTGGGGGAACGTAACGAAGCGAAGTGTCGATTCTGTTACGCTCAGAGTGTTTTGGCTTCTTTACTTTTTTATAGGTTTCTAACTCGAGAGAAGCTAATCTGTAATAAATTATCAAAAATAGCCTCAGTAGAAAATTATTAGAGGAGATAAATAGTAGTTTTAGTTCATAATGGACTAAAAGTACCGTTACCAAAAAGTATATATTTAAACATAAATCTAAAATAGGGATTATCGACCACAACGTTTGATATAATTATTTTTTTTTTTTTTAAGTTATGGAACAAAACTATTTTAATCTTTTGAAAGTAATAAAGCTGTTCGTTAATTTTAACAATCGGATATTTATATCTTATAATATTTTAGCGAGGTTTAATTAGTTTTTATTTTTTATTTTTACCTAAGCAAATGCCTAAAATCTTTGATCTAAGCTGTTTTTCGTGACTTATAAGGCAATAAATCAATTCGAGAGAAAAAAGCATAATCAATATTGCTTATTACGAAATGATATTAATAGGGGCTTTTATTTTTTACAAAAATGCAGTAAAATGATAGAGAATAATTTGTGGAGCAATGGAGCAATTATGAGCAATTTTATGTTATTTTTGAAAAGGCTAAAAATAGGTAAAAATAGAGCGCGCAATTACTTAGATAATAATAAGTATTTATAGGTAACCATAAATATTAGTGTAATTAAACAAATTACATAATATATATATATATATATATATATATATATATATATATATATATATATATATATATATATATATATATATATATATATATATATATAAATGTTTTAAACTAATAACTTAATATTTCATTATAGACAATTTAATTGACAAAATCTACTGTCATTAGAGATAAGAAAATGGGCCGGGTGAAAGTAATGACACTTAAATGGATTACATCATTCTGTATTGTGACGAATTTAGACTAAATTGAAAAAAATATCAATTTATTGCCAATTATTATCTGGGCAGGTGTAATGTAATAATAAATTACTTACTTTTGAGCATCCGGTTTTTAGTACGAGATTACAAAATCGCTAAACGAAGTCGCTCAACAAATTCACTCTAAAAAATCACTCAGGCCAACTCGAACAAACCTTTCATATATACATTTACTAGTAATAAATTCAAATCAAATTTTAATAAATTTTAAAATCGAATTTAATTTATTAATTAAATAGCCAAATGAAAAACATTATTACTTTATTATCAATATCTCGATAAAACTTGATTTTTCACGGTAAGGATAACAATATAAAATGTTACAAACCTACTCCAACTTTTTTAGAAATCATTTATTCTGTCGAATTTCAGGGTTTTCAGGAGAAAAGCGCCCCCTAATGTAGAGCAAAATTCATTTTTTTTTTAATTTTGCCTAGAGTTATTATATATCAAAGTTAATTATTATTAATGTTTAATCATGTGTGCTTAATTTCATTCAAAAAAGGCCCAGAAGTTTTAGAAGGACTACAGGCAGCCATTTCTTCAACACGTTTGGATTCATGGAACCATAAAATGGACCATGGGACCATAAAACTTAGCCCAGTGATTTCCATTTATTAGTTCTCACGTTTTCGTAGATACCGCAGTAAAATCAAACAGCAAAGTTACTTACATTTAATTATTATTGAACATTACTTCAAAATTTGCCATTAAAATAACTTCTCCTCGACGGGGAATCGAACCTAGCCTCTCTATGTTATATAAAATGATATCAGAGCTCCTAGCGGACCAAATGATAATTTAAATGGATTAATGTTTGATAATTTCACAGCTTAAGATCAATCTACTATATCAATTAGACAAATGTATACTGGTTTTCTCTTCTTCATGGAAAAACATTGAAATGTCCATATATGTGGATTCAATGCCCAATAACATATCCATGATTCAATAATTTTCCATGATATGGAGAAAGTAAGAATTTTTATTTTTTATTTCTAAAAATTGGTTTAACCGCAAGAGCATAAAACAGGCAATGACAGATAATTTCAATTTTCTCAAATAAATTTTAATTAATAAAATTAAAACACATTGAGTTGTTAACTGTAAAACCAGATCTTTAAGTATTTACACAATGGATGATAGCTTATTAATAATGATTACTTTAGCATATTCATTTTTTTATAATCTGCTCATAACTTGTTCTTAATCTGAACAATGCTATCTTTTGAATAGCATCGGCAACACCTAATTCAAAGTAACACGTTACTTTAATAGCTATAGCCCCCATTTTCTTTAAAGATACCGTATAAACGAGTTCTGCATCCTACAGAATTATCTGCACTGTTACATTAATTTACTTTTTCTCCTTCATTACTATTTTCTTTAAAATACCTGTTGATAAACAATTAAACAATTTTGTTTTTAACACGTAGATTCTCAACATTATTTTCTTTCATTAAAATAAAACAGAACGAACTTTCTTTCAATTACCCATTCTAAAAAAAACAAAAAAAACTTTTCAACCAAGTTTTTTTTTTTTTTTTTGTAAATTATATATAGAATAAAGCTATAATAGTAATAAGCCCGCAATTATAAGCTTAACTTTCCAGTCAAGATTATGATTTTTATAAGTAAGAAATAATAATGAATAGATAATAAAAATATAAAATATATCAGCCGAAAATATATCTATTTCTAAAATAAAGAATGCAAATATTGAACAATTAAAATACCACGCTGTTAAATTTTTTAATCAACATCTACACTTATATAGTAAAACAACTATTTATGGAAGAAATAACTATTATCATTAATATTGTATAGGATAAAAATTAAGGTTAATGATTCATTTAAAAAAAAAAAAAATAGGTACAACATACTTCAGGTAAATGATATATTTATAAAATCCCGTCAAGTACTTGCCAGCAAGTTACAAAAATGGTTTCACCGGTTATAAAAATTCATAATTCGGTACTGCTTTAGATTGTTACTCTCTTATGACTTTTTGTAACATAAACGACTTTGACAAAGTAACTATCAAGACAAAGGGATGTTTAGTCCAATGTATACTTTCGGACAAAGGAATATCAAGCTTCTGTTTTTATAAGGGGAGTAACATTACGTACATCTTCCTTAAGGTGGGGATACACTAGAGCATTCGCCCCGAATAAGCATTAGTTCGCCCCGATTTGCTAGAAATGGACAGGGCAAGCCGAACGGAAACGCATGCTCATTCGGGGCGAATGCTCCTCTGTTTTTTTTTATAAGGGGAGTAAGAATTAAAAAAGTGCCCATAATTCCGACATTATTATTTATTTTATTACTAAAATATTTATTTTTTAATTTAAATCAAATTATAATTATTATTTACTACGGGAAACAGACAGTGAAAAATACACTCCCGCGCCGGGATTTGAACCACGGGTCTCCTGTATTATATGCGTTAATTCTCGGTATAGTTCTAATGTCATAAATATTGACTGTCAATATAAATATTGAAAATGTATATGAATATTGAAAGCTTGGATTCGGGACTAGTTATCGATTACGGCAGTTAAAAATCATTCTCCTGCGTAGCTTAGTTGGCCCGAGCATCTGTACTAGAAATACAGGAGACCCGTGGTTCAAATCCCGCGCAGGAGTATATTTTTCACTGTCTGTTTCCCATAATAAATAATAATTATAATTTGATTTAAATTAAAATTTAAACTTATATATGATATGTCAAAACAAATAAAATAACTTCTAAATAGCAAAATTTGCTGAAAATGAATTAAATTCTGCTGCAAGATGGCTAAAAGTATTAAAATGTTGCATTGCCATCATGTTCTGAGCTATTCTATAAGTTTCAAATGTCTAGCTACTCGGGAAGTTAGTTAAAAATCGATTGCAAGATTTGTACTGGACAAACAAACAAACAAATAAACAAACAAACAAGAAAGCAAGCTAATAAAAACAGTATAATTTTCCAAAAACATTTCAACAAACAGACAAACCAAACGAAAGACAAACATTTAAAAAAAAAAAACTTTTTTACCTATAAAAGACAAATATTAAAAAAATAACCCTTTTTTGATCTTACAACGTGTAATTTCTATCAAGATCTTAAAATCGAATCTTCCCCACTATCGTAATACTTTCTCTCTTTACATACAACGAAGTACAAGAAAAGAAGCAAACAAGAGAAAGTAAAAGAAAAACTAAGTTATATGAATAGAAATAAAAAAAAAATGAACTGATAATAAAATACTAAATACTAAAAGTATTAAAAAATTGATAGAGAAATTCTAATTTAATGACTTATTTTCCAGTGCTAACAAGCCATTTAAAAAATTCTTAAAGAAAGTTAAGACTGACATAATATATAACTTGATAAGGTAATCATAGATAACAAGGTAATGTTAGATAACTTTATAATTATATAAATCCTGATAAAAATAAACTAAATAATGGTCTTGAAAAAATAAACCTATATTTAAATAAATTCTGACGTAAGTTGAAAATGGTTAGTTATTAATAAATTAGAACAATGACACATAATGAACTTAAATTGAAATTTCATATCCAATATGTTCTTGGTTAATTTTTTAATATATATTTTTTCAAAATTTGTAGTGCCCTCTCTATATATATTAGGAGCTACAATTCGAAGGTAATTGTAGCATTATAAGAATCCTAACTCACTGGCCCTGCGTGATTTAAAAAATAAACTGTCAATTAGTGTGGCACATAGCTTCCTCGCATCCTATCACGTACTTTATTGATTTTATGCTTTTACAAGCCATTATTGCCTAATTGATTTGATTGCTTCCCATAAAACAGGGATCAAATCAATTACTAGGCCAAGAGCATTAGCTCAAAAAATACCATTAACGGGAAAAAATTCCGATAAAGCTGAACTTTGGTTTATAGCTTTATTTTGGTCCCTTGATAAACATATTAATTTTCCCCCTCGAGGGAGGTCTGCTTTGGCCACCATTTTGAAAAGAAAGGGACCGAAATTCGGTTTTTGGCCAATATCTTCGTTCTTATCAATGATACGACAAAAATAGATATATTTAAATTTGTAGGACTTTAAATTGTCAACAAAAAAGATTCAATGTCATTATACGTTCAAGTCAATAGTTTCGAAGCTATAGCTCTGCGAAGTGCGACATATTTCTGCACCCGCATAAAATGGGAGTTTTTCTATTCCACCTCTCGCTCGCAGCACCCGTAAAGTCGAGTTTCTATATAGATTCAAACCACGGGGTACATTATTTATTATCGAGTGTCAATGCATTTTTCGTCTGAAAATCGGAAAAATGTCGCACTTCGCAGAGCTATAGCTTCGAAACTATTGACTTGAGCGTATAATGACATTGAACCTTTTTTGTTGACAATTTAAAGTCCTACAAATTTAAATATATCTATTTTTGTCGTATCATCGATAAGAACCAAGATATTGGCCAAAAACCGAATTTCGGTCCCTTTCTTTTCAAAATGGTGGCCAAAGCAGACCTCCCTCGAGGGGGAAAACTTAATATGTTAACCAGGGGAACAAAATAAAGCCATAAACCAAAATGCAGCTTTATCGGAATTTTTTTATCGTTCAAAGTCTCTGTCGCTTGGCCTATACGTCAAATTTGTTTTGATTTTTTACATGACTTAAAGTATCAATTAAGCAATAGTTAAAACCTGGTGCTATGATCTTCTTTCGACAAACCATCCAAATTTCAGGAGTACTTTTGAAGATAAAGGGGTAAATAAATGTATGTTTGTGTCCATGTTGAAGAGAAACAAATGGACGCAGAAGGTTAAAACTTATATGGGACCGACAATAGGCTAATTATGACCTACCATAACAAAATTATTAAAATTGGACATTTAGTTTTAAAGATATATTGGTTGGCAAAAATTTAGACAGACAGAGACTACAGACAGACAGACTGGTAAACAAACCCGGAACCAAAAATGTTCCCTGAAGTCTGAAACGGATTTCAGCTTAGAATTTTTGAAATCGGAGACATAAATTATTTTCTTTCTTTAAAACGATTATATAGCTTCCGTTACCTTCAGTAATCCTGGAAGCAAAACAATAAAAAAAGCACATAGTTGTACCGTAGGTACCGCTTTTGAATAGATAAAATGTGAGGTAATAATGTGTTTATAAATTACTGTAGGAGCATTGAGTACAGTATAATATATTTGTGTACATTGTTAAGCATAACAAGGAGTGCATGTAGTACGAAGATAACAAGCCTGTCACGCCCTAACAATCCTCACCTGCGCAAACTAACACACCGTCCACATAATACTTCCCTAATCTGATAATTTTTTAAGTTTAATATTTCTGAGGGTAATTAAAGATTCATTTTTAAACATATTGTGATGGGGGTACCTACATTGTAAATACCAGTGTTTCTGCTTTTTTTTTTGGAAGAATCTTGTTCAGTTTTATTAATTATGACTACGATAAGCATTAAGTAAACTTTCGACAATGGTATTTAGTGTTAATGTTATAAAAAAAAACAAAAAAACAGTGTTAATGGTTTGTGATAATATTTTGATGGATGTCAACTACCTAGTTTTACGGGATATGTTGAATCATGGGGGTGAAAGGTGAAAACTTTCAACACCCGTTTAAATAATTTTGACATTTTCATGTCTATCCTCGAAAAGCGTTACCAAAAACTAGCGTTACACAGTAGGGAAGTTATAGGAACAGGGAGTTAGGAAGATATAGGAGGTGTTCAATCGAGTCTTCCCGCTCTCAGTAGGTGTAGTGTCTCCCACTACCGCTCTTGGTAGGGCCTACCCACCCCTACCCCTGCCTACCCGATCGGCTACCTACAACTTCTCACTCTCTTCGCTTCTCGCTACCACTCCAGTAGCCAGCCATGCCCCCCCCCCCCCCCTCCCCGAACTACAACTTCTGTTCTACTGCTCCGATTTGCATCGGACAAACGCCATAACCCTTAAAATTTTATTCCTAATAAACTTGCATACATAACATTTATATTTTACATTATTATTTCTTATTTTTGTTAAATTATAATTTTTTGCATTTATTATCAAAATATCGGTGAATAAGCTAAAAGATTACTTCTTAATAAACTGGAAAAGAAGAAAAGTACTTTCTTTCTTCGTGCACTGCATGTTCAATTTGATTCCTTATTTACAAACGCAATAAGAATCTGCGCGCTCGAATTTTTTGACATTTTCATGTCTTTACTTTGGCACATAAACTCGAAAAGCGTTACACACGCGTTACCAAAAAATGACACCAAAAGCGTTACATGAAAATGTCTTACTGTCTGGCAGACTCGTATGCAAGCAATTTTTTAAAATCATGATGTCTTAATAAATTTTTCTGTATTTATTTATTTTTAATCTGTATTTTTACTTTCAAAGACGGATCTCTCTCTCTTTGTTGGTCTGTCGCTCAATTTTAGGAATCCAAAATTTTTTACAAGCTACTCGTCCGATTTTAATTCAATTTTGATGGTAAGTCATAATTAGCTCATAGTTGGGTCCCATATAAGTTTCAATCAGTTGTGTTCATTTTGTTTGACTTCCACATTCGCAAAAAAAGTACTTATATGCATTTTTAAAAATTTGGATGGTTTCGATAAACTATAAAAGTTTTATACAAATCAGATCAGTACTTTTGAATAAGCTATAGGTTTAAATAAAATGTATGTGGAAGAGAAACAATTAAATGCAGAAGGTTGGAACTTATATGGGAGCAACAATGAGCTAATTATGAAATACCATACAAATTTCATTAAAAGCGGCGTGTAGAATAATGTTGTAAGGATCATATTTAATAAAATTAATATAATTCATACTTAATAAAATATAGGACGTGAGGAAGCTATGTGCCACACTAATTGACAGACTATTTTTCAGCAATTAATTATCGTATTACGACAAACGCACTCATATACTGACAGGTATAGTAAAAACTCGTCTCTGTCACTGTCACTGTCACTTTAGTACGCCCTCTTTACAATGCCTATCTTTGTCCACGTAAATTCTTCTTTCTCTGGACCAAACTGACCGTCGTTCTTTTCTTCCCTTTCCTATTTAGGATATTTTCTCTCCTATTATTGTTCAACCGGTCCACTTTAGTTCAAACAAAATATGTAAGTGCAATGATTAGAATCTGCCGTTGTGACAGAAGCTTAATGTCATGTGACCATTCCTTACGGTTTCATATTTTTAAACCATTCACAAAAATAACCCCTTTTTATCAATTCTTCTACATACATAAAGTTTGGAAATATCATCAATTTACGGTCCTTTTCATGACAACCATTGTACGTTATTTCTAAGAAATTCCGTTAAAAAAATCCTTACACTAACTATTTTGTGTAGAACTTCCATTGAGAGGGAAGACCCGCGTATGTATCGTTTACTGGAGCCTTGGAAAAGGTACCTTTAACCTCCGTTTTGAAATACCTGCAAAAATACCTTTCTAGACGCCTTTCTAGTACTCTCTTATACTTTTCAAAGATTTTCCGTTGAGGTTGCTCCAAGCCCTTCTCTCTCTCTATACAGAAGCTGGAATCTTTTTACTTCTTTTTATTTTTTTTTTATTTAAAAAACTTCCTTCTTGTTGAAAACAATTTCTATTATTTCCTTCCTGTGCTCCTTCTCGTGGTATTTGGGAAGCCTTCTTGAATTACTCAAGTTATTTGTTTCCTTTTTATTCAATCTTCTTTTTTTTTTACAAAAAAAAAAAAACAAAACAAAACCGGTTTTTTCTCTGTCAGCCACAATTCAATTCTTGTTTAGCTTTATACATTTCACTTGTACCAATTTTTTTATTTTATTTTTTTAACATAAAGCTACGAACAAAAACCAAAAAAAGAATAAGCATGAATATTTATGAGATCAGTCACTATAAGATCATTTTTCACCTCTTATCCAACTTTGGACAAAATGGTATTTGTTGGATATCGAAAAAAATATTCTAATTTGAACAGCGTATTTCTTTTAAAATAGGCTTTCTCCTTTTTAGGTTTCTGTACGAGAAGTACGAAAAGAAACCTTATATAACGACTCTGTCCGTCTGTCTGTCTGTCCGTTGGCATATTTCAATTCATAAACTACTATATCTAGGAAAACGAAATTCGGGACAAAGGTGCCATCTCGGCATTTTGTGACAACTTTAATCTTTTTGGAGTTTTCACACTTAATATTTCCAAGATGGCGGCCAATATGTTAGTGACTAAAAATAGTTTTAATAGTGACCATGTCATGTTACACATCAATTTAAAGGTCTTAAAGTGTAGAAAAAGAATATACAAATATTAAAATTTATCACTTTATAATTTTCACTTAAACGTACAGAAACCGGCGATGATTATCGCTTCACGTACTTGTTTGAAAACAAGTTGAGCCTAATAACAATTAATTTCAGGTAATGATTTTCTAGCCCTCGTTTCGTTTCTATTTAGCTATAAGTATAAGTTTACCATATTGTCTTAAATAATTCATATCAAATTATATTTCCACTATTATAAATATTATACTCGGCAGACGGCCAGCCTTTGACCGTCGAGTGGCCAGGGAGTTATATGCCAGGTACTAGTACAGTAGTTAGTACTTGTAAGATCTGGTAATGTTGTAGGAGATTGTAGCCAGGTGGGTTAGTTATAAAGTTATAATTCGCAGTCTATGAATGACGAATTAAACAAACAGTGCAAAGGTAAGAAAGCGATTGACGTCTAGAGAAGCTGAGCTAGTATCTTAGGCTGAGGAGTTGTAAAGGGGATTTTAATACTACTACTATCACTTATAATACTACTTCTTTTGCTCCTTGAGTTTTATTGGTCACACTTTTTTTCAAGCTTTTATTTAACTTGCAATGTTTGTATGTATGTATGTATGTATGTTCGGGTCAAATCTTGCAACTTAATTTTGAAGCAGTTATCTTTAACCGATAGAATTGAAATTTTGCATACACTTTAGTTTCGATGACAATGCATGGTTTTCTAAGTGACGTCATGATAAATCCAATATGGCGGGCAGCCCAAGATGGCGGACTAGTGTTTTTTTAGCATACCTATAATATGGGTATCAAATGAAAGGGTTTGCTGAGAAGAATACGAATAAAAGCTTGTTTCTAAAAATATTATTTTTATAATCAACTCATTTTACAAACTTTTATTTTATCACTGTATAAGTTCTGTAGATATGTAATTAATCTGATTAGCAACTAGCATTATGTAAAAATTTAGCAAAATTTAAAGAGTGCAGACGGTTGAAATTAATCTAGTGTTATCTGCGGTCTACTTTCGACAAAACATCCAAATTTTATAAGAAATCAAATGAGTACTTTTAAAATATAGGTGTAAATAAATAAGGTTGTGTTCATGGGAAAGAAAAACTAATGGGTGCGTAGAAAATTGAAACTTATATGGGACCAATATGGGCCAATTATGACCTACCATCAAAATTTCATTAAAACCAGACAAATAGTTTTTAAGATATGCTGGTTCGTAAAATATGAGCGACAGAAGCGGAACCAAAAATGACCTGAAACGGATTTCAGTCTTGGAATTTTTAGAAATCGGAGACTGGAGACAAAAAAAAAAAAAAAAAAAAAATCAGAACGAGCACATAGCTTCCGTTACCTTTGGTAAGCTCGGAAGAAATTATAATGATAATATAATTATTATGTTGAGTATTGGCAATTGTGCGACAATTCCATGCAAGGTGCAGGATGAAAGGTTTTATTTGTCATAAAAGCTTTCCTGTTTCCTTTAAGTTAAAGAAACTACTGGTTACTGGTGAAACTTTGTTTAACTTTGTCACATTATATTTTTAAATTGTTTCCTGTTTTACTTGGAAATAACATGGTTCTAGGGACAGACCTGTTGATATTGTTCGTCTCCCTTTTGTATTTTACATCTGCGTCTCTTCCTCTGATCTTTGTCAATGTGCGTATTCCATGTTACACGATAACTTCCATGTAGGTACATCACGACTTTGATGTTAAAAAGAGGAAATTTCACGTTTAAAAGTATGTTACTGCTTTGCTGATTATTTTATACTGCATTCTAAATATTTCCCAGGGTACGTCATAATTGAAAGGTTATTGTACACATATGATTCCAAGGTCCAATCACAGACATGCCTTGTCCGAATCTATATATTTATCTTCTAATATGTTTACACTAAAAACCACAGGTATAAAGTTACCGATCCTCTGTCCTGTAATACCCTAATTAAGTTACCGATTCTCTGTCCAGTAATACATTAATAAAGTTACCGGTCCTCTGCCCTGTAATACCGTAATAAAGTTACCGATTCTCTGTCCTGTAATACCCTAATAAAGTTATCGAATTTCTGTCTTGTAATACCCTAATTAAGTTACCGATCCTCTGACCTGTAATACCCAAATAAAGTTATCGATTCTCTGTCCTGTAATACCCTAATGAAGTTACCGATCCTCTGCTCTGTAATACCCTAATAAAGTTACCGATCCTCTGTCCTGTAATACCCTAATTAAGTTACCGATTCTCTGTCCAGTAATACATTAATAAAGTTACCGGTCCTCTGCCCTGTAATACCGTAATAAAGTTATCGAATTTCTGTCTTGTAATACCCTAATTAAGTTACCGATCCTCTGACCTGTAATACCCAAATAAAGTTATCGATTCTCTGTCCTGTAATACCCTAATTAAGTTACCGATCCTCTGCTCTGTAATACCCTAATAAAGTTACCGATCCTCTGACCTGTAATACCCAAATAAAGTTATCGATTCTCTGTCCTGTAATACCCTAATTAAGTTACCGATCCTCTGCTCTGTAATACCCTAATAAAGTTACCGATCCTCTGACCTGTAATACCCTAATAAAATTATCGATTCTCTGTCCTGTAATACCCTAATTAAGTTACCGATCCTCTGCCCAGTAATACCCTAATATAGTTACCGATTCTCTGTCCTGTAATACCCTAATAAAGTTTAAAGTTTTTAAAAAAATTAAATTTGGCTAAATTAATACTTTAATTCCTGTAAAAATCAGAACAATTTTGACAGATTTTAAAAACGGGGGAACTTGACAATAATAGGTTGCATAAGCATAAAATCATTTAAGTATAAGACATAGTGATTGAGGAAGCTATGTTATGTCACAATAAATGGCAGACTATATGTTAAGTGTGTTCCTAAGAACACAGTAAATAACAATACTCTTTCCAAGGTTACAGTACCACATTCGGTTCTAGCTGTGCCTAAAATAATATAAAATACATTTTGATAAGCTCGTTTTTTGTATTTCGAGCCATTAAGCCCATAGCATCGTTCTTAATTTTATATTCATTTAGAAAATAAATTTAAATTAAACTAGGCATCGCGTGGCTCTATCATTGAAGCGAGCGTATTGCAATGAAATACTGAATATTGAAATTTATTAATCATGATGAATGTCATAGTTGAAGATAAGTGGAAGAGGGTAGTGTGGGGAAGAGTGGGGGTACTCGGTACAAAGCTTTACTTCCTAAACAAACCTATACACTATACGACTATAACAATCTTCACCACCCGCGGTAGCTTTTAAACAATTATTATAAATGTATCTCGTCACTACGCAAAGAATTTTCCTTGTATCAAGTTGAAATTTTGCATACCTGTTTCAATTGTGCATTAGATGGTGTATATGAAGTTTTATTAAAATCGTTTAGTTAGAACGTAATATATCGGTAAAAAGGTTGTTTTCTCTATTATAAACGTTTAGGTCCGCTTTAATAGTTTTAGCGATCTTTATTAAGTCATAGCGGTGTCGCTGTTGGTTTTAGTAAAAAATGTTATTAGTAAAAAATGTTCGTCTCATCGAATAGATGATGAATCTTTTCCCGTCCTGAAATTCCAATTTAATTTTTGTACCTCTCGTTTACGCGAGCGTTGCGCGCGAACTCTTGGACGGATCACGCTGTCCAACGAACTTAGCCTGAGTATTAGTAAGAGGATCATGTATACCAAATTTCAACTAAATCGGTCAACTTTTACTCAAGCTATCGTCACACGCGTGAACGTTACTGACAGACAGACAGACAGACAGACAGACAGACACGGAGCATATTTCGTTGAATGTAGGAAGCTCGCTACGCTCGCTTCAATAATAAAAAAATTAAATTATTTAGATAAGTTAATATATCTATCTGTTTGAAGACCAAAAAATAAAAATTAAAATTTATATTTGTATGAATAAATGTGGCTTCCTTGGCTTAATCAACTCATTTTGAGGTGACTCGTCACCGTCGGGACACCACTGGATTATATACATGATAACAGTTTTTATTCTTTAGTTAATTATTTCGACATTCGTTTATTTCGGAAAAATAAACCTATTACTGTTTAAAGTGGTTCTAATTTCAACAATAATGATTTAATGTAAAAATAAAGTAAACATACGAAACATTTACATTAAAGTATATAGTAAGCTCAATTAAATTTGTATAATTTCTAAAACATTTTATAAATAAACAAGAAAAATAATTATATTATGCACCAAAAAGTATAGTAAGTAATTTATTCGAGAATACATTAAATTGCTAATTTACTTATTTGAAATTCTCTTTGGGATACTTTACTTAATTAATTTACCTAATAATTTTATTCAAATAAACGAATTAAGGTTTATATTATTTAGTTATTAATTAGAATACACTTCCACGACTCATGTGATAATTTTTGTATTTTATTTTCTTCACGTTAAAGTGAAAATATATTAAAATTTATTTTTTAAATTAGGATTAGTTTTTAAAAAGTACCTACTCTTTCAAAATGAAATTATTTATTTACCTCACAAATTATAATGAAAGAAAGAAATTTGTGGTCAAATTTTGACTGTTTCACCAACACGAAATAATTTTGTGTACCACTTAAATTTAACTAACTTCCACTACATTTTAAGGATTTCTCTAATTAGAAATCGTTGCAGAAATATTTTATACAATCTTAAGAAAATATGACACACCTACTCTACCCTTTGTAAGTTGCAACCTTCAGCACTCATTTGTTTCTTTTCCACATGCGCACAAACATACATTTATATTTACACCTATATCTTCAATAGATCAAATCTGATTTTTATGAAATTTGAATAGTTTGACTAAAGTAGACAGCAGATAGCTCTACATGAATTACAACCGTCTGTGCTTTTTAAATTTTGCAAATTTGATACTTTAATTCATGTAAAAAAAATCAATACAATTTTGATAGATTTATAAAATGGGGATGATAATGAAATACGTATGTGGGTAAGGTCGTAAATGACTCTCCCACAAATAAAAAAAACTCCCTGCCATAAAAAAAAAAAAAATAAAAAAAAATAAAATAAAATAATAATAATAATAATAAGTTGTAATAGCATAGAATAATTAAAGTATACGATATAGGACGCGAAAAAGCTATGTGCCACACTAATTGGCAGAGTATTTTTCTTGATTATAATTAATAGAAAACAGTAAAAGCTCGAGGAAGTGTTGTTATGCACCTAGATCAAATAGATTTAGGTATAGCGAGGTGCCTTGGTTGTTCGGTGGATTTATTCCATGTTGAATTTTTTGACAATTCCATGTCTTGGCTGTGCTACATAAGTCGAAAAGCTTTACTAAAAATTTAACCCAAAAACGTTACTTAGTGTAACAAGGAGTTAGAAAGATATAGGAGGTGTGTACAGTCTGTGAACACGCACTCTTTTAACCCCCTTCACCTTTACTCTACCTCATATTTGTACATATTTTGTTTATCACGATAATAAATAATAGGTAAAAAGATTGTTTATTACGTGGAACAATAATATGTAAATTGCATTGTCTTTACTATCTAGTCCTCTTAACCAACATAAAGACTCATCTTAAATAACTAATATATCATTTACGAAATATTTGATTTTTAATTATTAGATTTTTTAGCATACTCCATTTTATGCAATACATTATTATAAATACACTGAGAAAAAAGTGGGATGAAAATGCAAAAACTAAATATAGTCAATGCAGATTTGGTCACCGCAAAGTCAAATGCAATTGAAGCAACTGCATTTGGTTTGCGCCAATTATTTTTCATTTGTTTTTGTGGTTACTGCAATAAGTAGGGTTTAGTTACGCCGGTTTAGTATCCCCAATTATAAATTAGTTGTGGATACTTATTTATAATTGTTGTTACTATTTTTTGTTTTATTTGTAGTTGCGGTAAATAAGTGAATCTTGAAAATCTTAACGTTGTAACCGCATCTAATGAATTAGTTGAGGGCTGAAGTATCTGAGACTAACTTTGGTGATTACAGTTGCCCCAACTATATATTTGGATTTTACATAAACTAAGTTGACAACGCATGACTTTTAAAATAAAAGATGATTACATATTATTAGAATAAAATTCATTTTTTACTTTAGATCTACAGAAAATATTTATATGTATTTTAAATTTTTAATAATAAAATTAAAATATTTTATTATTATTAGTATTACCCCAATTTTTTATGTTTAATCTTTATCTTTTTGTGCAAGCATACCGGGCCGCGCCGATAGGGGGTGCAGAGAAGAATTTGTAATCGATTATTCCTAATAGAATTAAATCTAATCATTAGATTATCATCATCGGTTGGAATCAAACTTTGATTCGATTAATGATTAAAATCGAATCAATTTAACGTTTAACAAAAATTAACATTTTCAAATTAATATGTATGTTTTATAATGTAATTTTGACCTAATCATTAATCGATAGATGTTGAACAAAAGACTAAAAGACCCATAAAAAATAAATGTATAATGTGTAATAAGATGCGTTTAAGATAACATATTAGTGTAGATTTCAGTCGTCAGTTAAGAGCTACTCGAAGGAATAGAGCTTCTTTTTTTTACTTTGTTAATCTGGTTCTAGGATTAGGGTATTTCCATGTCTCGTATTAAATGTAGATATTTTAATTTAAACTAAAGAGTATAAGGGATTAAGTATTCCATGTGATTGGACTTAGTATTCCAATGTAGAATGTGTTTTGTGAATTCTTCTATGGATTTAAGATTTTTTTTGGGATCACTATTGCTGCTAGATACCATAAAAAAATAAGAAAAATTGCCAAATTTAGAGAATTTAATGTTTGTAACAAATTTAAGGTTTGTATTCTCTAGATAAAAATGAGACATTTTTACTCTTGGCAATTTATTTGTAGGGTCAATATTTTAGCGGAAATTCAACTTCAAACATTCCTACTTTGAAGCTTTGGGCGCTTATCGGCGACAAAATTATGGTTGTAGAAAAACCTTCAAAGAAGTAAAATGTCTTACATTTATTCCTAGAATGCAAAACGTTCATTACAAATATGTCTTACTATTAACTTTTTTTTTTTCATTTTTGCGATAGCTCATATTAGATGGAACACCCGAGACCCGAAGTGAACAATACCACCAAAATGAAGTTAATCACACAAAAAAAAGACTTACTCTGTTTTACCCCTTTTCACAAGAAAAGTACGCCAGGTTTCATTCATTTATGTCAAATGGTTCAAAATTTAAAGGGGGGAAACTTTAGGACCACCCTGTATAATAAAGTTCTAAAATTCTAGTTCGCTCCACTCGGCCTTGAAGTTTTTTTTGTAGCTTAAATGATTTAATGTAGCTATTTGTTTAATATTGACTTTCATGATGATAACATTTACTAGCTATTCAGATATAGTTTTTTAAAAAAAATCTTAAATTCTTGTTGAAAGCTTAAATTTTAAAAGGTAGAAATTTAAATTGACATAATTTTTTACCCGCCTTCAAGTTTCCAACCAACTCCTCCAAAAAAAGTATGCCTGTTCCCTCAGCTGAACTTACATTGGGGGTTTGGTTTGGATCAAAGAACCGTAGAGCGATTGGGCCTAAGATCTTTTTAAGGTTTTTAGGGGCGTTTGTTGGAATTTTTCCCTAGAACCAGGACCACCCTGTCTGATAAAGTTCTGAAATTCTAGTTCGCTTCATTCGCCCTTGTTTTTTTTTTTTTTTTTTTTTTTTTTTTTTTTAAATGATTTAATTTTGCTATTAAGTGTTTAACATTGATTTTCATGAGGATAACATTTATTCGCTATTCAGATACACAGTTTAAGGTTTCCAGGGCCCCTACTAAAGAACTCGGTTGTCAGAGGCCTCGGTTTTGCAGTATTTCATTTATTCATGGCTTCTAACATACGAATTCGTCACTGAAAAGCTTGGAAAGTGAAATTGAGTAGCTCAAATTTGATGTAAAACTACAGTTGGCAGTCTATTTTCCAGTATTTTTGTGAGTCATATCCGCTTTACTATAAATGTATTAACTGCAACTAAGCAACTAGGTACCCTTTTTATATTATTGGTTAGGACGAACGATTTAAAAAAAACTTAGTTATGGATAGTGTTTTAACAAAGTTTATAGTAACCGTAAGTGATTTTAGTAACGGGAACTAAATTTGCAGTCATTTATGTGTTGTAACTATAAAGATAGTCGGAGGAGCTAATGTTCTAGTCACCATACCTAAGTTTAGTTTCCGTAAATGTAAAAACGATACCCGTAACTACATGAACCACTTCCGAGCATGCGCAGTTTCATTTTACGACACCATGCTGGCCAGAGACAACTAGAATTATTGTCAGTCAGTTGTCAGTTCCTTGCCTACCTCCGTACCGTGAACTAGGGGTGGGTTGTTTCTAGTTTATCTAGTACACAGTACTACCGTACCAGTAGTAATATGGAGTACAGGTACTCCATATTACTTGTTACAAGTACCTAGGTACTGAAATAATGTTAGTTTGAATTATATGTAATTAATTATTGTGTTAATTTAATTATTATTTATTATGTTATCTAATTATAATGTTATTTTTTTCTTTTATAAACGAGTATAAAAATTATGTAGTAATTTTAATGCAGTCACCATGTATTATTTAATTATAATTTTATTCAGTAATTTTATACAGTAATTAATTTAAAGTAATAATGAATAATTTCTTAATGATTTTAATTTTTCAATACGTTTATTTTTATAATAATTTTAAGTAATACTTTTAAAATTATATTGTAATTACTTTTTGTAGTAGTTAAATGTTTATTTTTCTTTTATATATTTTTAATAAATAAGCTTAAACAATTTGTATTATAAAACTGTGTCCAGGCTAAATTGTTTTATCCTAAAACATTTAGCATCATTAATTTGTAGCATATTCTAAAACTTTTTAAGATAAATAAATTTAAAAAAAAAAAAATACCTTGCTGAAATAACAAATATTAATAAGTAATTCTATTGTTTGTTTTTTTTTCTTTTATGCATATATAAAAAATATACAGTAATTTTAATGTAGTCATTATATATTATTTAGTAATAATTTTATTTAGTTATTTTATACAGTAATTACTTTTAAAGTACTAATTACTATTTTTTTAATAATTTTAATTAATAATTTTAAAGTAATACTTTTAAAATAATAAATATAGTAATTACTTTTATATTGTAATAAAGTATAATGTATATTTTTCTTGTATATATTTTATAATAAACATGTTATACACTAAAACGGTGTCCAGGCTAAATTATTCTATCCTTAATTATTTTGCATCATTTGTCTTTTATTGCAACGTTTTATAAATTTTCTTTACTTTACTGACTTGTTTCAATACAAAAGTTGTAACTTTTAAGTAAGTTCGATGTCATGCTTTATGCTTTGAATACTTAGTCAGTAAAGCAATGAAATAAAAAGTCACATTCAATGAGTAAGTATGAATTCAGGGTACTAGTAGTAGTATAGTTGTAAATGTCATGGTAGCTATCCATGGTGGGACCTATAGTAGTATGCACCCTCCGATTGCAAAATAGATGATTGTTTATACTGTTGAGTGTCTCAGGTAATGGAATTTATTAAAAGCAAACAAAGTTATAAATTTAAAAAAAGATTATTATTGGAAGCAATCTAAAATGCTTCCAATAAATTCTAAATTATTTTGCTCTCAATAAATTGCTTGGCCTAAAATACTTAACTGTATAAACAATAATATATTTTGTAATCGAAGAGGGCGTACTACTACAGGTCCCACCATGGATAGTTCCCTTAACTACTCTTTTGGTTCCTGCAATTATGCAGGAGCCAAAAGAGTAGTAGAGGGGAATATAATTATTGTTGAGGATGACAAACGTTATGTTTGGTGTGACTATATACATAATTGGGGGAATTACATTCATTGTTGGAGTCATTATGTTATACAGCAGCGGGAACAAATTTTGGAGTTACAGCAACTGTTAAATAGGCACAGCAACTATTGTTATAGTTGAGCAAACTAATTAATGTAGCTAGCGTAAAATATATATTGTTGGGGTCATTAATTACACAGTAGCGCTAACAAATTTTGTAGTTACAGCAACTATTATTTATGTTCTGGCAAAAAAAGTGTAGTCGCAGTAACTATAAAAATAATTGCCGTGACTATACAGACTGTTGACGGCAACTAAAAACATTGTTGCAGCAAATACAGATTTTTTTCATTTAATAACAGTTACAAACTTTCTTGGTTACCGCTACAATACAAATTACAATTACAGCTACTAAAAGTCTATTGTTAACGGTCTACTAAACTCGACTTTTATCGCAACGAACTTCTGGTGGTCCCGGCCGCAACAATATTTTTGGTCAGCGGCTACCCAAAAATCGCCTCTTTTTTTTCTCAGTGTACATAATTCATATTGCCAATTATTAAAATAATGTTTATGAATATGATATAAACTGAATACTCTAAATATTTAACATAATATTTATTATTTAATTAAAAAAAATAGTTATGTTGCAAAAATCAAACCAACCGCCTTCAATAAAAATAATACTCGAGTACGTTTTAGATTTTATAATTTTCTACGCAAATATGTTACAGTGATGACTGGGCTAGTAGACCATCCTCTAACACCGCGAAGCGAACATGGGGACATTATTTCATGGCGGTAGCTTATGCAGAGCGAAAACATGAAAATATCTCACTGTCTTGCGGACTCGTATGCAAGAAGTATTTACTTTTTATTTTTTTGGAATTGAACAATAATTTTGTTTGTCGAAAGTAGGCCGTAGGTAGCCCCAGAATAATTTCAACTGTCTGTGCTTTTTCAATTTTGCTAATTTGATACTTTGATTCAGTAAGAAATCAAAACAATTTAGACAGATTAAAAAAATCGGGTACGGGGTACCCTAGACATTTTCCTCACTTCAGAGGCCACTAAATTGACCACTCCCGCTGCGAAGCAGCAGGAGGAAGCAGCATTGTACGTGGTCAGTACTTGGATGGGTGACCGTTCTGAACTAACTGATTTATTATCATTCTTAAAAAAAAAAAACTTATTTTTAGTACCCATATTTTATTTAATTATTTGAAGTTTGGCGGTATTTTGACAGATGTAAACAAACTTTGACGTCATTAAAATTATCGCACTAACAATTAATAATTATATTCACTTATAACTTTTAAACTATTTAATGGAATTCCAACAGGGTTTTTTTTTTTTTCCTTAATTTTTTCCGGTTCCAACGATATGGTTAATGTCAAAATCTTATTTATACTTTGGGTATTATTAACCGTCAAAGTTTAAAAATTCAAAAATTGATAACTTCAAAATGGGGGCCAATATCAAAATTAAATTTGGTGGGCTTGTTTGTCATACAGACAGGTACATTCGTGCCAAATTTCAACTTGATCTATTACGATTTTCTATTATTGATTTATTACGATTTTTTAAAATTTTTGCTGACTCAACAAACTGGGTTCAAGAAGGCGGAGAAAGTTGATTTTCAGGGCGGCACCACTACAGGCAAGGACTGATTTTTCTGCTAAGTTTCAACTCTCTAGGTTAAATACCTTGGGCTCTACGATGATAACACACACACATACACACATACATACAGACGTCATGCTGAAAACCACTAAGGAGGTCTTAAAAACACCTAAAACGGATAATTCCGTTGAAATATCGAAAAAAAATTATTTGGTGAAAACAATACTTTTCCTACTATAGGTAGTGAGGAAAAGTAAAATACTGTGGAAAAAATTAAACAAATTAGACAATAATGGCTTTTTAAAAGCATAAAATCAATAAAGTACATGATAAAATGTAAGGAAAGTATGTGCCACATCAATTGGTAATCTATTTTATTTTAGAGTGGGCATTTAATTATAACATTGTTTTCCTCTTCTATTCACTGAAATGGTATTACGTTAGAGGTACGTGTATCAGATAATAAATAAATATAATATATAAGTCCTCTTATATATATCAACTTCTTCGGAGACAAATGGTTATAAGACCGAAGATAGAAAAGGGAGGGAAAGAGAGGTTAAAGTCTAAGGAATTGCCGATGTTTGCGGGAATGTGTTTAAAGGCTTTGGAAGAGTGGGGGAAGGGAAAGGGAGAGGGGGGGGGGGGGGTTCAGTGTCAGAAGGGAAATGTTAAACTGGATTATTACTGCCGGTGGACATATTGCGGCTGTGAAGAAGGAAAAGGGCTGACGTACGGTCCGTAGAGAGAGAGGGGCAATAACTTGCTGACATGGAAACCCTTCGCATAGACTCAAAACCCATAACGACCTCATAACTCACGGTCCTAGGAGCCCTTCACGACCGGACCGCAGCAAAACTCAGCCCAACACCGACCACCTTAATGAAATTTCAAATTTATGACCGCATTTCTAGAAGGAGGTGAAGTGAAGAGAACCTACTTGTCTCTATGGTCGAGGTCAACTCAAGACCTTTCTTAACATTAAAACTAGTCTTGCTTTGATATTTCGTCTAATTTGATTATTTTATTATCTGCTCAAATTTTGGGTCTTTATTAAGCGTCTCACTTTTAAAATGCCTACCCTTCTTGTTTTAAAAGAATAGTCCTACTTTTTAAACCTTTAAAATTCAACATTTTTGCGGGGGAAGGCCCCCGGACCCCCTTTCCTCTGTAAAAACACCCTAGTTGTTCCTGTATAAACATCAGTGTTACATGAAAAAGTCAAAACATATTAAGTGGTACGCCACCAAAAATGTTTCGGAACCCCTGAGTCTAGTCGACCCTGGTCCCTAGATGAGCAGCTATGGAGATGAAAAAAGTCTGAATTAAGCAGAACCTGGAATTCCGGGTGTTAATACAAAAAATCCATCTAAGACAACTCAGACAAAACTTCCTTATATTCGAGTTCTTAATTACATAGCTCAGTGTAATTAGTTTATTAGTTTTCGTAAGTACATTTAATTATTGTTGAACATTTCATCAAAATTTATCATAAAAATAACTTCTCCTCGGCAAAGAATCGAACCCGGCCTCTCTCCGTCGGCGTTTCAAGCTATTTTCTCAGGAACTTGATTTTTTCCTGGGAAAACAGCTTATATCATTAGTTTCGTATTTAAATGGACTACATTTTACAATTTTTTAATAAAAATCGTCGGATCCAATTTCGAAAAATATTTTTTTTCACGTTTTTTCAGATTTTTTTTGGGGGGCAGCACCCGCAAATTTGGAGCTAATATTTATTACTCGATTTCTCCTCGGGGGGAATGATTTTTCTATACATGTATGCGACATTTTGTAAAACTTGGCTTAGTAGTTTAGGCTCCTTGCGTCTGCACAGACAGACGACAAACGTGTAAATCCATCAAAATCTCTAAATCGAATTTTCACGCCATCACAACACTTTCTCTTTATATGAGAAAGTAAGAAGTCAGTATTAATTAAATTGTTATTGAATTAAGTTCTATCTTAATTTGTATTTAGTCCTTATTATGAGCATCACATTACTCAATGTCGGAGGCTTAATTTCATATAAAGACAATAAGTAATCCTGAGTAAGAAGTTTATAGGTCAAGTTCCCAAATAAAAGAACTTACTAATACAATGAGAAATACTAGATTGTGCAATTCTTGCGGAGACAAAATAGATCTTGTGTTGCCTCAATAAAGACATGGGATTCATATTAACTTACCCTATCTATATTATGTGTTATAGAACTAACCTATATTATGTGAATAATGGAGATATTGTTTGGAAAGATACATTCCTTTTAGACGCGAAATTAGAATGAATTATAGCCTCTACAACTCTACAAGCGCTACAAACAACTCAGGATTGGGTAATAATGTCCGAATTGTAAATTAATTATTAAAACCAGTAACTTAAAAGACAGCATTTCAGTACATCGAGAAAAGTATTCCTAACATGTACACATATTACTAATAATACATAATATAAATCTATAGCTTGATATATATATATCTATATATATATATATATATATATATATATATATATATATATATATATATATATATATATATATATATATATATAAAGTATTTATATATCTAGATAACGTAGATACGTAGATTAATTTATATCCCTGCATTTGTTTAAGACATAATATATGAGAGGGAATTGTTAGCAATAATGTTACACGGCTAAAACAATACAGCAATAATTAAAAACCTAACAAAACAAAAGCTAATAGTGTAGGCTTTTTCAATAAAAATTCTATTTAGATTCATAATTACTAAGCCCAGTGTTTTCCATTTATTAGTTTTCGTAGGTAAATTTAATTATTATTGAACATTTTATCAAAATGTGTCTTAAAAATAACTTCTCCACAGAGGGGAATCGAACCAAGCCTCGCGTTTAAAGCAATTTTCTCAGGAACTAGATTCTTTCCGGCAAAACGGCTTATATCGTTAGATTCGTATTTAAATGGGCTACATTTTAGAATTTTTTATAAAAATCGTCGGAACCATTTTCGAGAAATAATTTTTTTCACTTATATTCAGAGTTTTGGGGGTTAGCGCCCTCAAATTTGGAGCTAAAATTAATTTCTCGATTTCACCTCGGGTTATGATTTTTATTGAACATGTATGCCAAATTGCGTCAAAATCTGCCCAGTAGTTTAGGACCACAGGCGACAGACAGATAGACTTTTTTAAAAAACCCTTTTTAAATAATTTTTTAGACGTAAAGTTTGACCTACTAATGGATTTTTTATATAAAAGTTAAAAATATTAAAATAGCATTAAAATAACTCAGTATAATAAAAAAAAATCAATATTCTTAATGTTAAAAGTACGGAAAAATCATATTTATTACTTTGTATGGCTTAGAGGTCGACTGTTAAACTTAGGTGTCGTAAAGTAAATCAGTATACGAGTCTAAGTATGTGCGTGTCGTACAATGTACGTGTGCGTTAAGTTAAGATAAGGAATTTTTAAAGCTTATTTTTTTGCGGATAATAAAAGTTTTTATATAAATAAATAATATAAAAAAAAATACGTGTAAGATTTCGTGCATGTTCTCCATTGGTCGTGAAAGACGATTTGTTGCTGCCATTTTTAAACTCTGTCCTTACATTTAAAACATTGGGTGAATTAAAAATAAAAAAATAATGTTATCTCTAGAAAAAAATATGAATATGACCCCAATAAAAATAATGGCTGATTTATACAAAAAAAAAACCTTCTTGATAAATAACACTCACGAATTCGACTGGACTGCTTATAAATACGTACTTAAATACGTACAACGTAAGGCTAAGAATATGTTTTATAGGTTTTATGTATAGGTAGGTATTTTAAGTTTATTATACAAAATTCTCAGCCTAGTATATATATATATATATATATATATATATATATATATATATATATATATATATATATATATATATATATATATATATATATATATATATATATATATATATATATATATATATATATATATATATATGAAAACCAACTTGAGGCGTATCAGGTAGGTAGTCTTGAAGAATTTGATTATATGACAATAATTTATAATAATAGCAAAACTTAGGAGGTTGCCAAAGTTAAGTTGGCTTAAAAATAATATTATGAAAACAAATCTCCTGACAATTTAGGTAATGCTAAACTAAATCTGTCAAATACAATAAGTATAAAAGTTATTTTTCCGTGGTAGGCTGTGAAATAGTAACTTTAGAGCCTAAAAAACATAGCTAAAATCCATTTTTTCATTACGTGGACTTAAAAAATCTTTTCATTACTCCTAGCTGTAAAGAAAAAATCTTTTACGTCCTAGGCACTAAAAGATTTTTTTTTTTCCGGCGGGTAGTTGTCAAAACTTCCGTTAGTAGTGCTGCAGTCTTTGTAGAAATGCTTCTAGTACGATAAAAATCCGCTAGATGTCAATGCGTTTTATTTATCTTTTCTTATAGTGTGACCTCTTTTTAAGGTTTCTTTTTTTAAGTCTTAAGTATGTACTAATATTTGTTTTTATTATATATTGATTAGTGATTAATATTTAATGTTTTTTCATTGTCTGCTACCTCGGAAAAAATAGCATATGCTACGCGACTGTGAAGTGTTTTTTCTCTACCTTGGCAATATTTACTGTCTCGCTTCGCTCGACAGTAAATGTAATTGCCGCGGTAAAGAAAAAACTCACTTCACAGCCTAGTAACATAATATACTATTCATTGCTCCTAGCTGTAAAGAAAAATGTTTTTACACCCTAGGACGTAAAAAGTATAACTGGTAGTTATCACAACTTCCGTTAAGCGCTGCAATCTTTGTTGAAATGCTTCTAGTACGATTTAAATCCGCTAGATGTCAATGCGTTTTATTTATATTTTCTTATAGGGTAACCTCTTTTTAAGGTTTCTTTTTTTAAGTCAAGTATGTACTAATATTTTTGTTATTATTATATTGATTATTGATTAATATTTAATGTTTATTCATTGTCTGCTACCACGGAAAAAATAACATATGCTACACGACTGTGAAGTGTATTTTCTTTACCTTGGCAATTACATTTACTGTCTCGCTTCGCTCGACAGTAAATGTAATTGCCGCGCTAAAGAAAATACTCACTTCACAGCCTAGTAACATAATATACTATTTATTAGGGTCCGTAGGCAAAGCCAAGGACCCTTATATTTTCCTGCGTGTGACTGTCCGTCCGTCCTCTCGCGTGCTCTCATGGCTAGACCTTTCGTCCGATAACTTTGAAATTTGGCATGTATGTGTCTTGTACCTACCCATATATTTTAAAAATATAGCGACTTAAAAAAAATATTTTTCAAAAAAATTAGGGTAAAAAAACTTAAGGGTTAATTTTTTTTTTTTTTCGACACCGTGAGGGGTATCATATGAAAGGGTACGTCGAGCTGATTACAAAAATATATAATTCTTTGGTTATAACTTTGATAGGGCGAGCGTAGGCAAGTTTGAAGTGGGTGTGAAACGCGTTGCCCCCCCCCCCTCTATCTCGCTTATGTGAAGTGCAAAAAATCTGAAAAAATTCCTGAACATTCTTCGACCAAAACTAAAGATACCACTTTTTGGAAATTTCGAAAAAAATATTATTTTATTTTTTATTGACTAAATACGGTTTTTTATAATTATGGTCTTTTCGATGTATTTATATGGTTGTAGTCCGGTTCAGTGGCAAAAAAATACTTTATCAGAGTGTGTTTTGAGAATATCAGACCCTTACAATGGTTCAAAGTAAGCTTTTTAGCATTTTTAAAAAAACACTGTTTATACTTTACAGTTAAACACTATCTAGTGTTGCGTACGGCTACCCTCGCTGTGTATGCTGACTAGCACACACATGACCTGTTTATTTTATTTAAGAATAAGTAATTATATTTAAAACTATTTCGAGTTTCTTTTCTTACTTACGGGCTTAGCAAACGTATCAGCTTTGTGATTTGTGATCACTCAGTAGAATAAAATTGTTTGTCTCCGAATGTAAAAATTCTAAGACAGAAATCCGATTCAGACACCAGGAGACACTTTTGCTTCGTGTCTGTACTGTCTGTCAGTTCGTTCACTTTCCGGTCTGTCTGTCTGTCTGTACTGTCTGTCTGTTCGTTCACTTTCCGGTCTGTCTGTCTGTACTGTCTGTCTGTTCGTTCACTTTCCGGTCTGTCTGTACTGTCTGTCTGTTCGTTCACTTTCCGGTCTGTCTGTCTGTCTTCAAACATATTTGCGATTCAACATATTCAAAAACCAACTTGTCCAATTATAATAAAATTTGAATGGTAGGTGATAATTAGTTTATTGATAGTCTGTAAATGTTGATAGTGGAACATATTATACAGAGTAGTATATACATTCGTTAGTCCGAATTATTATTAAGACAAAGGGATATTTAGTCCGATGTACCTTGGGAAAAAGGAATATCACACTTGTGTATGTAATTGTGATAATATCCCTTAGTCTAATTAACTATTAAGACAAAGGAATATTAAATGTACGATAAGAAAACTGTAGATCTCATTGTCCTACAGTTTTCTATATAAGATTTAGTCTTTCACGTGATAAGACTCAATCTTAAAATAGCGTAATAAAACTGCGCCAGGAGTCTCAATGTCTTGGGGAGACCAACACACAAACCTTCGAGACTTTTGTACGGCAGACTATTGTTTAGAACCAAGGGGGGTTCTAAAGTAAATAAGTGCCGTTTTGTTTTAACATCTACTTCTATAGAACTACATATACGATTGTAGAAACTTTGTCAAATGTAGCCTAGAGATGGTCCCATGATAATTTTAAACGTCTCTGCTAAATAAAATGCTTAATTACAACATTTTCTCATGTCAAAATGTAAAAAAAAATAAAATAAAATAAACTTATTTTATCTCCAGTAGGGAAAAAAAGTTATGATTTTAAATTAGTTTAGAGGGACTAAAACAGGTCTTTTCATCCCTGACTCAAAAAGTAGGGAGAAAAAGTAAAGTAGGGCAAAAAAGTAAAGATTACAACTTAATTATTTTATAAATAGTAGAAAATGTATGTCTAATGTAATGAAGTTGTTGAAATCAGGTTGGCGGCACTGCGCTTTTTTGACCATGTTTATCTTTGTTACAACATTATAACCTGCATCTAAATAACATTCTATTTGAGTTTAATTCCAATTCTTATTTGTTTTTAATATTGAATCTCTTATATCTGCTATTAAAAGTTCTAATAATTATTGCTATTTATTAAAATAATAAATAAAAACTGTGTTATGGACGAAAATGTGTATTTTCTTCCTACTGGAGATAAAATATTGTATGTACCACGAGAGTAAAGTGCCATTATTCCCCTCGCGATAATTATCTCCCACGGCTGCGCCTCGGGAGCTAATTAGAGTTATTCCCTCGGCTGCGCCTCGGAAATTAAAGAGTCTAATTCCCTAGGCTTCGCCTCGGGATTTAGGGACCATGGTTCCTTCGGCTTCGCCTCAAGAACCAACTTTTTTCGCTCTGGGAATAATGGCTTACTTTACTCCCTAGGTGCATAAATAACTATTTAATTGCTAAATTGATGTATTTAATCATGTAAAATGCAAAACAATTTACAAAAAAAAAATTTGACAATAATTGGTTGTAAGAGCATAATAATTAATGAACGCAATAGGACGCGAGGAACTTCTCTGCCATTTTAAACATTTTTTTTTTTTTTCTTAAACAAAAACCTTAAGTAATCTTTTATTAATAAAAATTGTGTTTTTTTATGAGAAAAAAATATTAAGCTAAGGGGAAAAATGAATAAGTGTGAAAAATAAGGTTTACGAAAATACAGGCACATCATTTTTCAAAAAAAAAGGAAGGAAGGACGGGCGTTTTATTATATTAATGTTTTTCCGAGGCTCGGAAAGTAAGGACGGATTAGTGCAGCGCAGAAACCTTGCAAGTTTATCATCTTTCACTTGAACGCAGGGGGAATATCACAGCCCCTAGAATAATTAGAAAATCTAGCGAGGGGAGACCCTAATATAACCATCCATCACAGAGAATAATGCTAAACTTGTCATTTAATTATCAAAGTTTCACACTATATTTTGTGTAAAATTTATTATTTTATATATATATATATATATATATTAGTAATAACAATACTATGTTTGCACACTGGAATTAGCTACAAAATGTATGTGAGTGAGAGACACCAAGGGATGTGCCACGCAAAAATGGCACATAGGAACTGTTCCAACCTCAGACTTACGTCATCAAGATGTTGGCTCAACATTACGCCATGTCCTGCATCGCCCGACGATCCCCACACAAACCTGGACCTATACCAGACCAAGAAAATGAGTCTGACGCGACGAAACGATGCAGGACATGGCGTAATGTTGAGCCAACATCTTGATGACGTAAGTCTGAGGTTGGAACAGTTCCTATGTGCCATTTTTGCGTGGCACATCCCTTGGTGTCTCTCACTCACACAAATTGTATGTATATATAATATTGAAAATAATTGTCACATATAAAAATAGTTTATAGTCTGTCAATTAATGTGGCACAGCTGCCTCGCGTTCAATAAAGTACAAATTATCTTATGCTTTTGCAATCTAATTTTTGAAGTCAAAATTGTTTTGATTTTTATACAAGACTATAAATAAATTTCAATATAGCAAAATTTAATGAGCCATTTGTGCACTACGTCCGACATACATCGACATTTCTTAGAAATCAAATTAATACTTTTAAATATATAGGTGTAAACAAATGTATGTTTGTGCGCAATTGTGGGATTGAATGGAAAGCAATAGGCGCTGAAGGTTAAATCTCATGTGGGACTAATACTGTGCTAATTATGATCTAACATCTAAATTTTATTAAAATCGCACGAGTAGTTTTGCTTCCGAGCTTACCGAAGGTAACGGAAGCTATTTTTAGGTCTCCGATTTAAAAAAACTCCAAGACCAAGACAGAAATCCGTTTCAGACATCAGGGAACATTTTTTGTTCTGTGACTGTCTGTCGGTCCAACGATCTTAAAAACTTGTCATCCGATATTATTGAATTTAGATGATAAGTCATAACTAGCCCATTGTTGGTCCCATATACATTTTCCTTATGCGCTCATTTGTTTCTCATTCACTTGCAAAATTGACACTTAAATTGATAGAAAAAATCGAAACAATTTGGACATCTAAAACATAAGAGAGAGAGAAAAAATAGACTTACATACAAATCATATATTATGTACTTTTGAAGCTATAGGTGTAAATTAATGTATGTTTGTGTGCATGTGGAAGAGAAAAAAATGAGCGCAGAAGGTTGAAACTTATATGGGGCCAACAATGGGCTTCTCATGACCAACTACCCAAATTTCATTAAAATTGGACGTGTAGTTTTTAAGATATGATAGTCCGCAAAAATTGAACGATAGACCGACAGACAGACACGGAACCAAAAATGTTTCCTGATGTCTGAAACGGATTTCTGTCTGGGAATTTTTGAAAACAGAGACCTAAAAATTTTTCCTTCATGGGAACGATCACATTGCTGCCGTTACCTTCGGTAAGCTCGGAAGCAATAAAATAAATTAGACAATAATAGTTTGCAAAAGCAAAACATTATTTAAGTACCTACGTTATATAAAACGTGAGAAAGCTTTGTGCCACACTAATTGCCGATTATTTTTTTTCTATTTTTCTAATTGTAAATAGTATATTATTCATGTATAATAAAGAAATTGTACACATATATTTATAATAATATATTTAAACCGAAGTCACAATTCATCAATTACTTATCTCTTTGAAGTTGTGCTTAGTTTTATTAATGAATTTAATAGGTTTACAGTGTAGAGTGGTTGTCATAAGAAGTGAATGAATACAAGTGAAGGAGGTTCATACAACATTGCACATTCACATCCCAACCTCTTCACATTACATTACAAGTTAGCGAACTGTTTCTAATTTATTTCTTTTTATTTTTTCTGTTTTAGAACATGCAGTCACAGCGTGTGATATGTCTGCCGACTATTTGAATGTCACTCTAGAGAGACTTCTACATCACTTAAATTCTAAATTACTCATATAAGTCATATATATGTATAGTGTTAAAAATTAAATACGCTACTTATTTTTTTTTTTTTTTTTTTTTTTTTGGTGTCTACTTTTTTAAACTACAAATTCAATATCCAATTTTATCCAATACATCATTGGTTAAATAATGTTTCTCTTTAATCTCTATATATCTAGACATAATATCAATAACTGCTCGCTACAAACAAAAAATCTTTTGTCACCGAAACTAGGCAGACAATTTATTTAATATCTCACCGATTTCCTAAACGTCATTCAGTAGTTTATCAGTTGATGCTGTGTTTGAATTATTAATGTCATTCGATTTCATTTTTATTTCTTTATCGGAACCCAAATAAAATAGTAAACTAACATGTTTTATCACTGACGTATTAAATATATAAATAAAACTATAATATATTATCAACATTAGCAGTCTAGATCGTCTCTACTATTCACTTCCTACGATCTATATCTCTCTCTATGATTAAATAATCTATCGAAAATATTTTGATTTTTTTTCATTTTTAAAGACGAAAATGGAGAAGATGATGTAATAATACAAAAATTGACGTTTGACAATCAAAGTAATTTAATAAATTAATTAAATTAATACATAAATAGTGTTCACATAATTTCAAATAATGAATACAAACATAGCGAATAAAAATGTAAGTCTAACTAGTGATGCGGTGCATAAAGAACTCGCATAGATTGAGGTCTTACGAGTTCATCACCCTTACTATGTTCTCAATATTGCTACCAGGATAATTTTTCGGTGAAAACCTAACATATTCTTATTCAACCTGAAAACAGGTTTAAAATCATTTTACGAAAAACAGCAATAAGAATAAGCTTACTTTTTAACACCCTTATCTCGGTCACATTTGTTGAAAACTTTGCTACTCATAAAGCCTTTTAAAACAATGTATGGTATATCATTCTGACTCCCATCTTCCTCTTTAATCGTCATATTATAGGACCGAGATGCAAGTTCTCAGGAGCTAAAATGTTTTCCATTCATCCGTACATAATCCATATTTAATAAAGTCATTGCAGGCTCACCACGCTCACCAGTTGTTACCTATATAATCTTTATTTAATAATATTAATGCAGCCTCGCTACGCTCACCTGGTTATATAGCGTTTGTAACTAATATTTATTTAATAATAGTAATACATGCTCGCTACGCTCGCCAATTTATACCGCATTTCTATATAATATTTATTTAATAAAAATATTGCGGGTTCGCTGCGCTCGCCTGTTTATATAGCATTTTTACATTATCTTTATTTAATAAAAATTATTGCAGGCTCGCTGCGCTCGCCTGGTTATAAAACATTTGTACGTAATATTTATTTAATAATATAAATGCAGGCTCGCTACGCTCGCCGGCTTATACAACATTTCACATAATCTTAATTTAATAACGTTAATGCAGGCGAGCTTCGCTCGCCTGCTTATATAACATGCATTTGTAGTAAATATTTTATTTAATAAAATGATTGCAGACTCACTACGCTCGCCTGTTATAAAAGTAATATTAATGCAGGCTCGCTACGCTCGCCTGTTATAAAAGCATTTCTGCATAGTCTTTATTTAGTAATATTATTGCAGGCTCGCTACGCTCGCCTGTTTATACAGTATTTCTACATGATCTTTATTTAATAATATTATTGCAGGCTCGCTGCGCTCGCCTGTTCATACAGCATACATTTGTAGTAAATATTTTATTTAATAAAATGATTGCAGACTCACTACGCTCGCCTGTTATAAAAGTAATATTAATGCAGGCTCGCTACGCTCGCCTGTTATAAAAGCATTTCTGCATAATCTTTATTTAATAATATTATTGCAGGCTCGCTGCGCTGGCCTGTTATAAAAGCATTTCTGCATAATCTTTATTTAATAATATTAATGCAGGCTCGCTACGCTCGCCTGTTATAAAAGCATTTCTGCATAATCTTTATTTTTATATTATTGCAGGCTCGCGGCGCTCGCCTTTTTATACAGTATTAGTACATAATCTGTAGCCTTTAAAATTCCTTTAAATGATTTATAACATGTTATGCAGATATGTAAAACTTTTTTTTGTTTTCTTTACATTGGCCGCCATTTTAAAAATATTATGTGTGAAATTTGAATAGTTGGATATTCCTTTTCTAGACTTCAAGAGCTTTAAATTGATGTATAACATGTCATACTGACTAAAAACTGTTTGTTTAGTCGTCCGCCATATTGACCGCCATCTTGAAAATATTAAGTGTAAAATTTTATTAGTTACATATTCTTATCCTCCTCTTAAAGGCCTTTAAAACAATGTATAACACATTATGCTGGATATAACTTTTTATTTTAGTCGTCCGCCATATTGGCCGCCATCTTGAAAATATGAACTGAGAAATTTTATTAGTTACATATTCTTTTTCATCTCTTAAAGACCTTTAAAACTATGTATAACACATTATGCTGGCTAAAACTTTTTTTTATAGTCGTCCGCCATATTGGCCGCCATCTTGAAAATATTAAATGTGAAAATTTATTAGTTACATATTCTTTTCCTTCTCTTAAAGATCTTTAAAACGATGTATAACACATTATGCTGACTAAAACTTTCTTTTTTTGTCGTCCGCCATATTGGGCGCCATCTTGAAAATATTGAGTGAGGAATTTCCAAAAACTATACACTTCTCACAAATGCTGAGATGCATCTACGTGCCAAATTTCGTTGAAATTTATCAGTTTTTACTCCAGTTATCGTTAGACAAACAAACACACAAACAAACAAACACACAAACAAACACACAAACCTTTCAAATCCCAAGTCTCTGTAATGAAGAACTCACTGCGCTCGTTCAATAAGCAGGTCAAGAGTGTGCTAGTCAGCTCACAGCGAAGGTCCGTAGTCCACACTGTATATAGTTTAAGTATTTCCCTATTGATGGTGTTTTTTAAAATGCTAAAAAGCTTTTTTGAACTATCCTATGGGTCTGATATTCTCAAAACACATAAACAAACTTCCGATAAAGTATTTGTTTGCCACTGAACCGTAATTGGTCGAAGAATGTTCAGGAATAATTTCAGATATTTTGCACTTCACATAAGCGAGATAGAGGGTGGGGGGGGGGGGGGGACACGTTTCACAGCCGCTTCAAACTCGCCTACGCTCGCCCTATCACATTTATAACCAAAGAATTATATATTTTTGTAATCAGTACCCTTTCATATGATACCCCTCACGGTTTCGAAAAAAAAAAAAAAAAATTTAAACCTTAAGTTTTTTTACCCTAATTTTTTTGAAAAATATTTTTAAAATATGTGGGTAGGTACAAGACACATACATGCCAAATTTCAGAGTGATCGGACGAAAGGTGAAGCCATGAGACCCGGCGACAGGACGGACGGACAGACACACGCAGGAATATATAAGGGTCCTTGGTTTTGCCTACGGACCCTAAAAATGAAAAGATGTGTAAAAAATGTGTAAAAACTAAACAACTGAAACGAAGACGAGCAGATCTATTTTTGTACTTTCTAGTATGAAGAGAAAGTATTGTGATAGAGAGAATATTAAATTTTGATAGATTTACACGTTTTGAGGTCCCCTGAGTCTAAAAAAGTGGTTTTTAACAAATGTCTGTCCGTCGTCTGTCGTCTGTCTGTGCAGATGGAGCCTAAACTACTGGGCCGATTTAAACGAAATTTGGCATACATGTTCAGAAAAATCATATCCCGAGGCGAAATCGAGAAATTAATTTTAAGCTCCAAATTTGGGGGCACTACCCCTAAAAAACGTGTCGAGAAAAATATTTCTCGACTAGGTTCCGACGATTTTGATAGAGAAAAGTCCATTTAAATACAAATCTAACGACATAAGACGTTTTACCGGGAAAAATTTAGTTTCTGAGAAAATAGCTTTAACCGAAGAAAGGCCGGGTTCGATTCACTACCGAAAAGAAGTTACTTTTATGATACATTTTGATGAAATGTTCAATAATAATTAAATGTACCTACGTAAACTAATAAATGGAAAACACTGCGCTAAGTTATTATGAACTCGTATATGAGAAAGATTGACTGAGTTGTCTCGGACCAATTTTTTATTTAAAAAAAAAATACATATTAGATATTTAATAATCATTTCAAATTTTAATTTGACATTGTTTATCATACTAGAGCAATAGCTAAGGTTATTGCAATGAAAACATTCAATCACTTGACAAACACAAAAGTCAAATTGAATCAAAATTAGTACAAATGAAACTAAGACTCAATCCAGAACTATAGGTTCGTAAACAGTAACTCTCTTCCAAACTGAAAAAAATGGAAAAAACTGAACTGAGCGTGTAAAAAAGGCTTTAAACTGTGATCCGACGTCAGTTTACAGATGTTTCAAAGGAAAGAGATACACCGTATAATTTTACAGAGAGAAGATAGTAACAAGATATGCCTTGAAATGTCATCTCCGTGTAACATAAGTCCGGATTAAAAGTCAAATCAAAATGGGATGACAAGCAATTTTATCTTGAATTACATGGAAACAAAGGAGGGGGAAGAATATAGAAGCTTCTTCGAGAGTTGAGCTTTGTGCTTGTAATTAAATATAACATGATCAGAAAATAGAACCCACTAAATTAACACAACACAAATTATATAGTCGCTACCATTTAGAACGTTTTATTTAGCAAAAGGTCCAAACTAAACCAAAACAATAAATAAATAATCTACAAACAATTAATAAGACCTACGTACGCCTTTCCAGCACGGAGCTCCGTGTCTAAATCAAACTATAGGTCCCTACAAGTACTACAATATAAATGCTGTCGAATAATTGGTAATTTCCCTATATTCACAAGAATCAAAGAAATGCACGCCAAGCTAAATCTTCCTGACATTCAACAATTTTTTTTTATCTCCAGTAGAGAGAAAAAGTTATGATTTTGAATTAGTTTAGATGGACTAAGGTAAGTCTTTTTATCCCTGAACTCTAAAAGTAGGGAGAAAAAGTAAAAGTGGGGCGAAAAAGTAAAGTAGGGCAAAAAAGTAAAGATTGCAACTTAATCTTATATATATAAAAGTCAACGTATGTGTGTGTGTGTTTATTCTTTATACAAATCTACAGTTTTAGTCCGATCTCGATGAAAATTTGCACACTTGATCTTCAAAGCAAGGGGATAATCAAGGTCTACATGAATTTTCGAAAGTTAAATTTTGGTACACAGGGGTACGGGGTACAAGTAATGAATACGGGGTCAAACTAATGAATACCCTTCGTGATCCATATCGTTGAAAAGCTCTTTAAGAGTACAGTAATTGTTGTTATGTGTAGTTTTGTTATATTTTCATTTAGGAGGGGGGTAAAATGGAAAATATCTTTTTATCTATGTATAAAAAGAAGAGTATCTATATGAGAGAAAGTCTATTATACAAATCTACAGTTTTATCCCAATTTGATGCATTTTTACACTCTTTTTCTTCCAAACAAGGTGAAGGTCACTGCCTACATGATTTTCCGAAATTAAAATTTTGGTACACAGAGGTACGGGGTACAAATGTCAAAGTAGTGGATACCCTTCATGATGCATATCGTTGGAAAGCTCTTTAAGAGTACATTAATTGTTGTTAAGTACGTTTTTGTCATATTTTCATGTAGGAGGGGGGTAAAATGGAAATGTATATCTATATCTATAAAAGTCAACGTATGTGTGAATGTGTATATGTTCTTTATACAAATCAACAGATTTAATTCGATCTCGATGAAAATTTGCTCACTTGACCTTCAAAGCAAGGGGAAGATGTTAGAAATTTAAATTTTGGTACAAAGGGGTACGGTGTAAAAATGTCAAAGTAATGGATTCCCTTCATATCATGCCTATCGTTGAAAAGCACTTTAAGAGAAAAGTAATTGTTGTTATGTACAATTTTATTTAGGAGGGGGTAAAATGGAAATTTATAGCTATATATATATAAAAATCGACGTATGTGGGTGTATGTTCTTTATACAAATCTACAGTTTTAGTTCGATGTCGATAAAAATTTGCCCACTTGAACATCAAAGCAAGGGGAAAATGACAGCCTACATGAATTTTGGAAATTTAAATTTGGTACACAGGGGTATGGTACAAGTAATGAATACGGGGTCAATGTAATGAATACCAAAAGCTCTTTAAGAGTAGAGTAATAGTTTTTATGTATTGTTTTGTCTAATTTTACTTTAGGGGGGGGGGGGATTTAGGATATTTAAAATTAGCTTATCAAAGAGGAGGGGGTATAGAAATAGGTGGGAGAGATAGAATCTAGATATTCTTGCATAGTAAAATAATTTATATGTTTCATTATGGCTGATTATAAACTTATCTAATTATAATAACACTCCGTAGCGAAGCACGGGTACCCAGCTAGTTATTTTATAGATAGTAGAAAATGAATGGCTAATATAATGAAGTTGTTGAAATCAGGTTGGCGACACTTGGCTTTTTCGACCATGTTTATCTTTGTTTATAACCTGCATCTAAATAACCTTCTATTTGAATTTAATTCCAATTCTTATTTGTTTTTAATATTGAATCTCTTATATCTGCTATTAAAAGTGCTAATAATTATTGTTATTTATTAAAATAATAAATGAAAACTGTGCAATGGACGAAAATGTGTATTTTCTTCCTACTGGAGATAAAATATTGTATGTACCACGAGAGTAAAGTGCCATTATTCCCCTCGCGATAATTATCTCCCACGGCTGCGCCTCGGGAGCTAATTAAAGTTATTCCCTCGGCTGCGCCTCGGGAGTTAATTAGAGTTATTCCCTCGGCTTCGCCTCGGGATTTAGGGACCATGGTTCCTTATGCTTCGCCTCAAGAACCAACTTTTTCGCTCAGGGAATAATGGCTTATTTTACTCCCTAGGTGCATAAATAACTATTTCAGCTAACCCAAACATTTTTTCAGGGCAGTGTCAAGACAATCAGTCTAACCAACCAATCAAAAATATTGGCAACTGCAATATCAGTGATCTAAGAAATAAATACAAACATAAGGGAATCAAACATGTACTTCTAGACAGCATATAATGTGTGTTAATTACAATATTATTTATTTTTAATTGAGCTGAGCGAAGCGAAGCTCTTATACTACACTTTGAATTTGGTTGGACACTGAACGGCTGAACAGATCCTCACAAAATTCGGCACGGTCATAGTGACCAACCACAGGATGGTATAAATCTGAAATGTTCCAAATTGGTACACAGGGGTTCCAATTTTATCATATTTTCATTTAAGAAGGGGGTAAAATATAAAAACAGGAAAAAAATTATTTTTAATAAATAAAAATGTTTATTGATTAAGATTAAAATGCACGCTCAGGTCAACTGCAAGCACACAACTGCATTGCACACCTAGTATAAGATGTATCTTATCATTGTTATCAAATCACTTATTATTGTTATACTTCAGTTTAATTATGTTCTATTAACCTTCGCCATATAGTTACCATTAAATTAAAGGGTTTTTGTTAATCCCCCCCCCCCTTTTTGGTTATTGTTGTTGTTATTGTTATCTAAAGTATTATTGTATGTTCTATTTAAATCTTACAGGCAGAAAGAAAAACAAATACTATGTTTCATACTGGCTCTGAAAAAATCGAAACAAAAAATGTTCATTGTAACAAATATCTCTTAATAAAATTATTTATTATTATTTATTCAATTTGAAGATTTATAATCAGATTAAAAAACGAAATATTTAATATCTCTGACCGTAAAAACAATTTTCTAAATAATCTACAAACTGAGATGAAGAAGGTTACGAGTTAGTTAATTGAATCAGCTGTTTGCTGTTGTTGTCAGAACTGATATGGTTGATTTATACGAAGCTTGACGAAGGCTTAATTTCATCTGGCTCCAGGGAAGTTGTAGAGTATAAGCATTGCTAGAGATGTATATATGTAACATTGAGGCCAGGCTTCAAGGACGGGGTATTGTTCTCTATCCCCTCATTGCCTCTTCTAGTCCAAACAATAAATTCCAATTACTGTCTCCGAGCATCTACCATCTCATTCGTTCCAACACTGTCTTAATACTTATAGAGAAACCTACACACACATTCACACCTATAATCAAGAGATGATATAACAGCTACTGTAAATGATTGGACTAACATAGGACAACCTCATACTTTTACAATTTAATACATTAAGAAGAATCTAGTTTATTTAAATTAAGTAGCAATACATTCAACGATGGTAGAAGCTAGAAGCAAATTATAATGATTATTATTTTGTCGTACTATACTTACCGAGTTATGGAAGAATTTGGTTCCCCACACAAACTCATAAATCTAGTGAAGATGACGCTGAAGGGGACTAAATGCAAATTCAAAATACAGGGGCTCTTGACAAAGGATTTCAAAGTAAACAGGGGTCTCAGGCAAGGGGACGTCTTATCGACACTGCTTTTCAACCTGGTTTTGGAGAAAGTAATGCGCCAGTTAGATGTAAAGAGAAGAGGTAATTTGTTTCACTGTCAATTCCAACGCTTGGCGTACGCCGATGATGTGGACATTGAGTTTATTTGCAGCTAGAAGAAGCGTCGAGGAAAGCAGGTCTGGAAGTCAACCAAAGCAAGACAAAATACCTTATTGCCTCAAGAAGAAACTTAGGCCAAGGAATGAGATCTTTAACGTTTGGGAGTAGAGATTTTGAAAAAGTGTGGTTTCAAGTAT
Source organism: Gerris lacustris (assembly GCA_951217055.1). Lineage (NCBI taxonomy): Eukaryota > Metazoa > Arthropoda > Insecta > Hemiptera > Gerridae > Gerris > Gerris lacustris. The sequence continues at coordinate 4,897,206 of OX578282.1, forward strand.
CTCGGAGTGTTGATTAACGAGAAAATTAGAGTTTTAGAAGAAATAAAAGCGAGGGTTACTGCTGGAAGTCGTTGTATGTGGGCAATCAACTCTATCCTTAAGTCAAGTAGTGTATCTAGAGCAGCTAAAGTACGTATTTATCGAACTATTATAAGACCTGTGGTAATGTATGGTTCGGAAGCATGGTGCTTGACCAAATATTCCGAGAATATGTTAAGAATTTGGGAAAGAAAAGTTCTCCGGAAGATCTTTGGAGCAGTCTATGTGCGTTGGGTTTGGAGAATTAAGACTAACGGAGAGCTGCGCGCACTGTGTAAAGAACCAGATATAGTGGCAGAGATCAAAAGCAGCAGACTTCGTTGGCTTGGACACGTTCAGCGAATGAAAGAAGAAAGGACCGTAAAGGCAGCTTTTTAGCAGAATCCTGGAGGACGTAGGATCCAAGGAAGACCCAGGCAAAGATGGCTCCAAGATGTTGAAGATGACTTGCGCCACTTGGGAGTCAGACGATGGCGATCAGTGGCTCAAGAGTGGAAGATATGGGCTGATAAAACGGAGGCTCAGTCCCTACAACGGATGTAACGCCATGGAGTAAGTAAGTAACCATATTCACAATATACAGGGTGACAATAATTATATGTGAAAAAATGAAGTAGCTCCATTTACGCCTCAGGTGCTACAAAAAACGCTGTATAAACCATATGTCAAATCTTAACCGTTCTCCACAAGATCTTTTTTTTTTTTTTTAAATCGCATACCTTTGCTCATAAAAACACTTATTCGTCCAAAAGTATAAAAGCTAGAACAAATTTTTTGGTATCGTTATAAAGCTAATACAATTTTCTACAAAAAAAAGTGTAATTTTAATTTTCATGCCCTTAAATTACATGACAAAAAATGTATACAAATTTTATTTTTAAGAAAAAATTAAAAAATCAATATCTTAGTGGTTCCATAACTTGGTAAAATTCCGAGCTTAAACTTTTTGGACTTCAGGAAAAAATGCCTTATTTACTAACGTTTCGCTCAATATTATTATTACCCATTCATAAGACGAAATGTTTGTAAACTTCGCTCAATGCAATAAAGAAACATGTTTATTGTTATTATTGTAGTTAATATAGGTGGGTATACTAAACCAATCTTGCTTTTTTTAATATGCTTTTAAGTATCAAATCGGCAACAATTGCCCGCAGGTAGCCCTAGGATAATTTAAACCATCTGCGATCCTTAAATTTTTCTAAATTGATACTATGTAAAAAATAAAAAACAATGTCAGATTTAAAAAATGTGGGAAAATGAAATTTGATAATAATAGGTTAAAAAATAATTTAATTTTACGAAACAGGACTCGAGGAAGCTATGTGCCACACTTAAATGGCAGAGTATTTTAACAAACAGTCATTTACGTGAATAACTAGGTGTGCAATGCAGTTGTCTGCTTGCAATATTGAGCTGAGCGTGAATTTTAATCTTAAACAATAAACATTTTTATTTATTAACAGCTGAAATCAGATCAAAAATGGTAATATTTCTAATTTTTAATTAAGTAAAAAGCGTTCTTTCGTGTTTTTCTATTTCAGATTTATACCTTCCTGTGGTTGGTCACTATGACCGTACCGAATTTTGTGTGGATCGGTTCAGTTCAGGAGGAGTATGTGTGTAAGAGCTTCACTTCGTTCAGCTCAACAAATGCAAAGTGTAGTATAAAAGCTTCGCTTCATTCATTCCAAGAAATGCAAAGTGCAGTATAAGAGCTTCGCTTCGTTCAGCTCAACAAATGCAAAGTGTAGTATAAGAGCTTCGCTTCATTAATTTCAAGAAATGCAAAGTACAGTATAAGAGCTTCGCTTCGTTCAGCTCAACAAATGCAAAGTGTAGTATAAGAGCTTCGCTTCATTAATTTAAAGAAATGCAAAGTACAGTATAAGAGCTTCGCTTCGTTCAGCTCAACAAATTCAAAGTGTAGTATAAGAGCTTCACTTCATTCATTTCAAGAAATGCAAAGTGCAGTATAAGAGCTTCGCTTCGTTCAGCTCAACAAATGCAAAGTGTAGTATAAGAGCTTCGCTTCATTAATTTCAAGAAATGCAAAGTACAGTATAAGAGCTTCGCTTCGTTCAGCTCAACAAATGCAAAGTGTAGTATAAAAGCTTCGCTTCATTCATTTCAAGAAATGCAAAGTACAGTATAAGAGCTTCGCTTCGTTCAGCTCAACAAATGCAAAGTGTAGTATAAGAGCTTCGCTACATTAATTTCAAGAAATGCAAAGTACAGTATAAGAGCTTCGCTTCGTTCAGCTCAACAAATGCAAAGTGTAGTATAAGACCTTCGCTTCATTAATTTCAAGAAATGCAAAGTACAGTATAAGAGCTTCGCTTCGTTCAGCTCAACAAATGCAAAGTGTAGTATAAAAGCTTCGCTTCATTAATTTCAAGAAATGCAAAGTACAGTATAAGAGCTTCGCTTCGTTCAGCTCAACAAATGCAAAGTGTAGTATAAGACCTTCGCTTCATTAATTTCAAGAAATGCAAAGTACAGTATAAGAGCTTCGCTTCGTTCAGCTCAACAAATGCAAAGTGTAGTATAAGAGCTTCGCTTCATTCATTTCAAGAAATGCAAAGTACAGTATAAGAGCTTCGCTTCGTTCAGCTCAACAAATGCAAAGTGTAGTATAAGAGCTTCGCTTCATTCATTTCAAGAAATGCAAAGTACAGTATAAGAGCTTCGCTTCGTTCAGCTTAACAAATGCAAATTGTAGTATAAGAGCTTCGCTTCATTCATTTCAAGAAATGCAAAGTGCAGTATAAGAGCTTCGCTTCGTTCAGCTCAATAATTTTGTTATTTTCTTTTTGTTAATGAAAAACTAGGAACTGAACATTTACAGCACCTACTTTAAAAAAATAAAAATAGAAATATTACACGGTTGTATGAAAGAAATACTTTTGTGAAACTTAGTATACAATTGTATTTTTCTTAATATATATATATATATATATATATATATATATATATATATATATATATATATATATATATATATATATATATATATATATATATATATATATAAAGGGGGAGGGGAAAAAGGGAACGTTTAAATATATAAATGTGATCATTTAACCTTAACTCTCCTTCCCATTGCTACCGTAACTCCCTCTATAGAAAAAAAAGAATATAATATGGTTTCTTTGTGTGTTAGACTGTACGCTGTGGACGATTACGAAAATGTTTTTGGAGTTCGGCCAAACGGGCTTTAACAACTGCGGTTAAAAAACTTAATGTTACCCCTATGGTATAAAATATAATTTTAATCGCACCAATTCCTTTTTTTTTTTTTAAAAAAATGAAAAAAAGAAAGAGTTGGTGATTTACCTGAAAACATTAATTTATTTTTAACCCTTTTTTTGTTTAAGAAGAAAACTTGGAACACTTTTAATTACTTTTAGGAAATTTACAGAAATATAAAGCTGTTTAACATTATTTTTAAATCCTGAGATGTTTAAATATAAAACAACTACAAAACGTCAATTATAAATGATAAATTTAAAATAGAAAAATTTAAATTTAATAGCGTAGTTAAATTAAAAAAATAGTCTGCTTATTAGTGTGGCGCAAACGGAGGGGGGGGGGATTAAATAAATTTGACAATTATAGGTTGTAAAAACAACATACATAGCCGCTCTCCACGCAGTTTTTATTTTAAAGACCTATTGCCAAGTTATGTTCCACAGGCGAACTTAGCCGACCACATATTCTTAAAAGGCATTAAATGACCAACTTATACTAAAAATTTTAGCTTGATGTTAGTCAGACACTTCTTTACTTAGTTTGCACGATAACTCCTGGGTTAACTGAATCATTAGTCATTTGTAATTAATTATTTTAATGTTTTATATTGGTATTATTTCAATTAATTAATTAATTTGATTACTACGTACTAATTATTTTGAATTTTTCCATTGGTAAAGAGTATGTGCGGCCATGTTACAGTTCTATTTTATGACTGAAAAAGGGTTAATTAGTCCTCGAAAAACTTTGGACTTCAGTCGAAGTGCACAAATAAAATAAAAGTTAATATTATGCCTCGTCTAGGCAGCCGAACCGACCCGAGGAGAAGAGCAAAGCGTTGCCTCTGCGCATGCCCAGACTATAGTACGCCTGCGCATCTCATCTCTGGGCATGCGCAGAGACTAATACTCTCCTCGCTTCCTCTTTTCGGTTCGGAACTCTGGACGAGGCTTAAAGGATAAAAAAATAACATAATTATTCTTCATTTAAATTATTGTAGAGCTGTAATGATAATAAATATAATTTAATATTACCTTCATAAAGGTTTTGTTTCAATTTATTTATTCAAATTTATCATCTTGGCTTTTAGTAAGAAATAAAAAATATGTTTTACTAGCGACTCAACTATTATATTATTCTTATTCTATCTCAAGTTGTTTACGACTTTTCACTACTTATCTCTTATCTCTTATCTTTTATCTATAAGAGAACTTATAAAATATAAATATTTATTATCGATAGAAACGAGTTTTAAGTAAATACAATTATTCGCTTGTTTGATGTCTTTCTCAGGCTATATTCGTGTTTTATGATCGTCTGACATTTCGAGTACATCGTGCTTTTTACGAAAATGAGTTAATAAAAATGAGAGAGGAAGCGGTCTCGAATAGCGTTTCTCGCATCTATATATCAGTTAAAACCATCTTTTCCAACGCGTTAGAGGGCTTCAAAAAACAAGCTCAAAGTTATATCTTGACAACAGATGTTTTTTTTATTTTTGGTAAACATTCTGAAGACGTAATAATATATTTTATACAATCGTAAAATGAATTCTGTTTTGAAACAACAAGGAAATAAAATTTACAGTTATTCAAAATTACAACCAAGTAATAATAAAAGAAAGAAAAAAACAACATACATTTATTTTTTAAATAATAAGCAAAATACGATTTAAATAGACTGCCAATTAGTGTGGCACATAGCTTCCTCGCATCCTATCTCGTACTTTAGTAATTATATATGCTTTTGAAAGCTATTATTGTTTAATTCATTTAATTGTTTTCCACTTTTTTTGTCATAATTGTTTTGATATTTTACATGAATTAAAGTGTCATTTAAGCAAAATATATAGATCGTATAGACGGTTGAAAATAATCTGATGTTATCTGCGTTCTACTTTCGACAAACCATCTAAATTTCATAAAAATCAGATGAGTATTTTTGAAGATATAGATGTAAATAATTTTATGTTTATGAGGCTGTACATGAGAAACAAATGGGCGTTGAAGATATGTTGGTTCACAAAAATTAAGCTACAGACCGACAGACAGACACGGAACCAAAAATTTTATCCGATGTCTTAAACGGATTTCTGCTCGAAATATTAAAAAAACCGGAGACATAAAATATTTTCGTTCTTTAGAACGAACACATAGCTTCCGTTACCTTCGGCAAGCTCAGAAGCAAATAGGATTTCAGAAAGAAATCTAAAGCCTTTCTCAATAAAAGTAAATTATTTGAATCCAATAATATCGAGGAGGAGTTAGTTTTTAATTGTATCGGTTAAAAATTGTATATAAAGATGCTCGAATTAATCTGCAAGCAATATTCATTATCATTTTATCCTGCTGTGACAAGATTGAGTAAAAAAGTAAGCAACTACCAGTTTGTATTTGCCATATTGATGAGAAACAGGCTTTCAACTGCAAGTAATAGCCATCACCATTTTATCCCACAGTGACAAGTTTCAGTAAAAAAGTAAGCAACTACCAGTTTGTATTTGCCATATTGATGAGAAACAGGCTTTCAACTGCAAGTAATAGCCATCACCATTTTATCCCACAGTGACAAGTTTCAGTAAAAAAGTAAGCAACTACCAGTTTGTATTTGCCATATTGATGAGAAACAGGCTTTCAACTGCAAGTAAGAGTCACCAGTATTTCATTCTAAAGAGCAGATATAGCATTAGAGTATGTTTAGTCATAGTCATCAGTATTTTATCATATTTTAAATTTAATTAGCCACTGTAACACTAGAAATTATTTAAATCGACAAAAAGCAAGCAATAAAAGTTAGATTATTTTATTATATTAGGACAATAAATGTTCTAACAAATTTTGTTCAAAGAATATTTTGTTATTCATGTTTAAGATTACATAACTAAGATTTGTATAGAAATGTATATTATTGTTTATTTAATAGAAAATGTATTAAAAAGATGTAAGAAAAGAAATAAAAAGTAATAAAATAACAAGTGCAAAGAAAAGAATGGATAAGTTGACTAGCTCCACTAAACTGTTATTTATAACTGTTCAAATCTTAAGCACCATCCTTAATTGGAAAATTATACAATTAAATAATAGAAAAAAATATATCATTCAGTAAATCTTATTTAAATACGAAGCCATTTCAATCTGATATTCGTCTTTAAACGGGCTACATTTTAGCATTTTATAATCAAAACTGTCAAAACCGTTTTAGATAAATAATTTTAAAAAATATTTAGGACCAGAGCCTCCAAATTTAAAGTTGATTCATTTCTCGATTTCACTTATTCTAAACGGGAATGATTATTCTTTACTTGCAGGCCAATTGGATGAAATAGGTTACGTAGTTTATAATGAAATAATATATTTATAAATAATAAAATTTGATTACCATACTAAAATCTTTACTGTCGAGAATAGTAATTTATTTATATGTATTATGTAATTTATTCGTTTTGGAAAATCATCGAACGATCAGTATTATGATCGTTCTGCAGAACGATTTTTTTTTATGGCCCTGAATTCAAAATTCAGAAGTCAGAAATCTGTTTCAGACATCAGGGATAGCTTTTGGTCCCGCGTCTGTTTGTCAGTTCTTACCGATGAAATATCTTATTGGGTTATAATATAACCCATGTAGTATATATATATATATATATATATATATATATATATATATATATATGTTATAGTATACAAGGTAGATAGTAGGTATAGTCTAGCAAACTAAGAAAAAACTTTTACGTCTACGAATTTAAAGTTCAAAGACAGAAATCCATTTTAAACATCGGGGAACATTTATGATGCCGTGTCTGTCTGTCGTTTCCCTTCGTTCAACATTATTAGATGGTAGTCATCATTAGCCCATTGTTGGTCCCATATAAGTTTCAACCTTATTCCTCCATTTGTTTCTCTTCCACATGCGCACAAACATACATTTATTTACACCTATATCTTCAAAAGTACTCAACTTTTTTTTATGAAATTTGGATGGTAAGTCGATCGTAAACCTCAGATGGTCCCATATTAATTTCAACCGTTTGCGCTCTTTAAGTGATGCTAAATTGTTACTTTTATTCGTGTAAAAATAATCAATAAATAGTAATAATAATAATAATAATTTATTTCCACCATACATAAATACGTGGTTCAAACAATTAATTTTTTTTTTTTGGTAGTACATCAAATAATAATTGGTGAGGGCCCTAAGTAAGTGTTAGACACCTAGAGAGAGGGCCCCGTCTCTAATACTATGTTACATTTTTCTCTTTATTTAAATTTAGAATTTATTTCTTAAAAAAAATAGAAGGGAAAAGAATAAGAAAAAAGAAAAGAAGGGAAAATAAACTGATGCCAATTAGTGTGGCTCATAGCTTCCTCGTATCCTATCATATTATTTATTGTTATATTAACATTAGTGATCTTTAACACTTCATAGCGTCGATGTTTGTTTTACTAAAAAATTGTATTTTGAAAAAAATGTTTGTCTCAATGAATAGAAGTTAGATTTCTTTCCCGACCTAAAATTTCAATTTAAATTTGAAGTTCACGTTTACGCGAGTGCTGCGCGTGAACGCTTGGACGGATAACGTTGTCCAACTAACTCATCCTGGGCATTGGTAAAACGAACATGTCTACCAAATTTCATCAATATCAGTCGACATTTACTCAAGTTATCGTCACACTTTTCATGGATTCGCGGACACACAGACCTACAGACAAACAGACACGAGTCCAAAAATGTTCCCTGATGTCTAAAACGGATTTCTGTCTTAGAATTTTTAAAATCGAAGACATAAAATTGTTTTGTTGGCAAAAGTGAATATGCTTCCGTTACCTTCGGTAAGCTTGGAAGCAAAATGAAATAAATAAGACAATAATGGTTTAGAACCCATTAGCATTAACATTTAAAGTACACGATAGGAAGATGTTTGCTACACTAATTGGTAGAATATTTTTTATATATTAATCTTGAGAAAGTGTAGTTTATATATATATATATATATATATATATATATACCTATATATATATATATATATATATATATATATATATATGTATATATATATATATATATATATATATATATATATATATATATATATATATATATATATATATATATATATATATATATATATATATATATATATATATATATATATATATATATATATATATATATATATATATATATATATATATATATATATATATATATATATATATATATATATATATATATATATATATATATATATATATATATATATATATATATATATATATATATATATATATATATATATATATATATATATATATATATATATATATATATTCATTCCATATATATATATATAATAATATAAGTATATTACATTTGAATCTAATCCATGTAAATTGAATGGCAACTTGCACTCTTCAAAATAGAATCATTAACCTTGATATGTTTTCTTGTTTTTACAAATCTTGTTTGTTCGGTTCAGATGCATCTGTTTGTTTGCTATCTCTGAAAGCCATTTACATCTAATCTTAAAAGCTTCGTTATTCGTTTACTTTCATTAAGATTAGGAAAGAAAACCTGTCAGTAAAAACCTGTTTGTGTTCAAAACAAATGCAATTTATCAATTTACCACTTTTGTATCTTGATTCTTTTATATAATTATATTGGCTGTAAATGTAGAATTTTATAACTTGCAGATATAATATTATAGTTTGTTATATAAATTATATATATATAATATGTGTGTGTGTGTAAAATGATAAATTAATCTATAAATATAGTGTACATAAAGGATATTGTTAAATTCGACAGTGCTTAAAAATGATTTGTAATTTCCTTCCTCTCAATTTTTTTTAAGAATAGAAATGAATTACTTTAATAATAATTATTAGAATGTTATCATCACAATTCATTAATTTTTTTTTTAAATAACGCCTGTGCCGTTGGCAACAAGGCCAATCGGCTTCTAACAGCCCAATAAAGTTTTGCCATGGTGGTGGCACTGTCTAGATTTAAGTCTAAGTTGTATCTTTCGTTCACGATGAATTGACTAAATATAGAAAATGATCATTTCTTAGTAATATGGATCAAGGAGATATGTGTAAAAGTAAGTAGGTTATAGTACGAAGGTACTTCCCGTCAATATAATAGATCGCTTGTATCACTTGTTTAAAGAAATAAAACGCTGTAAATGAAGGTTATTGGTCTACCAAAATTTTGCTGAAGGAGACGGTAGAAATCCACCTGAAACCAGATTTCTGTTTTGATATCCCTCACCCTCAGCATCCCTTAAAAATCCTTGCTATTTTTGTTAGTGTCAAAGGCAATCCTTTCTGTCCAAGATAATCCACCTACCTTGTATCCAATAATACCCAAAACCACTTGTTACCTATCGAAGCTAGGTTAAGAAAATCGAAGATAAAGATAGACGAAGAAAAAAGTGTCTACGTCGCCTTTGCTCTTTGTCCTAACCCTAGACATCCTTAATCAAGATGCTATTCCTCAGTCCAACTCCGTATGATACCTTGGTCTTTCTCTCGACAGACGATTTACGTAGCAACTACAACTACAACTACATACCAAAACAAAAGCACCAAGCTCGGTCTTCTGGATCGTAGGTCTAAGATTTCTCTAAACAAGAAGCTTCGTATTTACATTGTTCTAAACCAGCTTGGACGTACGGTCTCAGACGTACGATGGGGCAGCACCAAGCCTTCCAATTCTCGTCGTCTCCAAATCCTGCAGACAACATTTCTTAGAAAAATAACCAATCATAACCTCAAATAACCTCATTTCTATGTTTCTAACCTTTCTCTCCATGAAGATCTGAATGTGGCCTTTGTCCGAAATTAATCCCTATATAAAACATTCAACGAATCTATTTCCGATCCTACTATCTTAATCCCAGCTAACCCCAGGCTCAGCTTATCCCAGGTAACCCTCCATGACGTTTAAAGAGGCAGTGGCGTAGAGTCCTCTTATCTTAAAGTATTTTTTGTTCCTAATTTTATGTTAAATATTTACAATTATAAATATAAATTATTGATAATTATTATTATCTATTTCTCAATTAGTCTAATATGTATTATTATAATATGTGATATTTATACGTTATTATTATTTTAGTTATCTTGTATTTAGCTATCTTATATTGTAATTATCCTACTGTATTTAATGCCAAGAAAGCATAGTCACTGGACTACTTCTTCTTCATATAAACAAAACACCTTACTATCCTTATCACTAATTACTAGTAATTACATTGTAAATTATTATGGTTAGGTATGTGAATAAAAAAAATTTCTTAGGTCCATTTATAAAATCAAGTTGGAATACAATAACTTATCGAGCTGGATTGTTTTAAAAAACCATAAGTAAATTAAAAAAAAACCTTGGTGTGTATATGTTCGCTAGTAGGAGGCGAAAAGAATTTTACTGAGTGAAAAAGAAAAAAAAAATTAAAAAAAAAAAATCTAGAATCTTGGGGATTCGAATTCTAAAAGGTAGGATATTCGCATTTCTGTAAGACCTGACTCACCTCTCCCTGGGGGAGATGTCACAGAACGGGGGGGGGGGGAGACTCCGGTACAGACCTGAGAACTTGGAATTATGTGAAAATCTCATTTAGGTCTAAAATACATTACATCCCTTGCTTGGGCTCCCTCTTCAACCACCCTTAGCTTCCCATCCTAAAGCCTACGCCTCCTTCAAATATTCTAGATTAAACTCGCGCCCCCCCCACAACCCTCTACAAACCATTTCTAAACCAACGACGAAATTTCCTAACCGTAAACATTACCGTGTACATTTTACAGGTTTTTCCTCGTTTCCTCTCTTCCAACCGACATCGCTCACAACTTTGACATGGTAAAATGAGACGGTAAACATTCTATCACTACACCTTGTTTTTACACTTTAAAACAGCTGTTAAATTAATGTTTCTCAGTAAAGGAAAAACTTGTTTACAATTCTACCAATTAAATCAAGCAGATAATGATAAAATAATGTCCATATCTTTATGTAATGAACCGTATCATGGAAACAGATCTCGGATTAGATCAATTAATTTTGTACGAATAGATTAGAAAATCAACACAGGACACTATTTTCCTTATACCAATATCGCAGCTCAATGTAGCAATTTAAGATTATTCTGGCACTAAGAACTTCAAGATGAAAAAGTAAAAAAAAAATACAATCTCTACTCTATTCACACTAAAATTAGTAAAATAAATAAATTACTTCCCTTAACTTCAAATTAGAAAATCAAGAGACCACTCATCAACAGAAACACACAAACTACAATCATATTTGCCAATAAAATAACAGGTAGGACTCGTGTCCGCCAACCATTAGATTCGTATTTAAATGAACTAAATTTTATATTTTTTTATCTACTTGCGGCAGGAAAATGAGTAATTATTGAACCGATTTCAGGCAGAGAAATGTAATTTTACTGCCTAGGCGGTAAAAGTCAGGAAAAATATTAGTGCCTAGGTGGTAAAATTTTTACTTTTATAATGTTGGCAATGGCAGTTTATACTAATATCTCTTATCTTATAACATCATATATTATAGTTTAATAAGTAATATTTAATAAATAAACGTTTTAATTATAAAATAATTTGTTTATATTTGTTAATTCTGTTTCAAAATAAGTTCAATGATTAGTAGATCTTTAATTAAAAAAATAGTAGAGTCACTGGCTATACTGCAGCGTCATGTAAACATTGAACATCCATATTATTTTTATTATTGAAGTCATTCTAGATTAGACTAGCTACTTTTCTTGATTTATCCTAGTTACTGCTTTTCTTTTAGCAATAGAAGATATCTTTAATACTTTTAGTTATTTGTTAATAAAAATATAAATAAATATTTTATATTGCGTGCATTATTCACTCAGAAGTTTTGTGTGTTATAAACGTGTGTTTTGTATTTTGTTGTTATAGATTGAGTTTGCTTATCACTTATTGTTTATTACCAAGTTTCTTTTTTGAACATTAATTTTAATTAATACATATGTTATTATCTTTATTAATATGACACATTTATAACACAGTTATTAACTATGTTATATTAATAAAGAAAACATTTTAGCAGCTTCATTTTTCTGCCGCAAGTAGATAAAATATTGTATGCAACAAGGCAGCAAAGGAGACCTTTCTGCCTCGTTTATTCATTGCCTGCCTCGGCTTTGCCTCGGCAGTGAAATAGGTAAATTACCTAATTCACAGTTAATTATCAGTTACGGCGTGGAGGCTAATCTAATCACTCGTCATAAAATTCCATTTTGATGCCTAGTTACATAAATAACTATTAATCAAAACCATGATGGATGGTTCTGGAAACCATTTTCCAGGTATAATTTTTGCTTCCGACCTTACCAAAGGTAACGGAAGCTATGTGATTACTATGAAGAACAAAAAATTTTTAGGTCTCCGATTTCAAAAATTCCAAGACAGAAATACGTTTCAGACGTCAGGGATCATTTTTGGTTCCGTGTCTGTTTTACGGTCAGCCGGTCGGTCTGTCGTTCAATTTTTGTGAACCAACGTATCTTAAAAAGTACATGTCCAATTTTAATGATATTTGGGTGATAGGTCATGAGGAGCCCATTGTTTGTCCCATATAATTTTCAACTTTCTACGCTCATTTGATTCTCTTCCACATGCGCACAATCATACATTAATTCACACATAGCTTCAAAAGTACTTATCTGATTTGTATGAAACTTTTATAGTTTATCGAAAGTAGTCCGCAGATAGCCCCAGATTACTTTGAACCGTCTGCGCTCATTAACCTTTGCTTATTTGATACTTTAATTCAAGTAAAAAATCAAAACAATTTTGACAGATTAAAAAAACAGGGGAAACAATCAATCAAATTAGACAATAATGGCTTGTAAAAGCATACAATGAAAAAGTACGTGATAGGATGCGAGGAAGCTAAGTGCCACACCAATTGGCAGTCTATTTTCACGTTTTTTTTAAAAATGTTTTTGAGGGGTAGTTTCTCCCAAATTTGGAGCTAAAATTCATTTCTCGATTTCGCCTCGGGTTATGATTTTTCTGTACATGTATGCCTATAATTTCGTCATAATCAGCCATGTAGTTTAGGCACTACTCCTCTGCATAAACGACAGACAGATTATTTTTTTGGATTCTAGGGACCTCAAAACTTGTAGATCCATTAATACATATATATCAAAATCGAATTTTATATGAAAAAGTAAAAAAAGGGGAAAATGAATATAAAACACCTTAAAAAAGAGAAAGAGTAAATTTCCCTATTTTTATCTAGTTTAGAAGACATAAAGCGGTCTTGTATATATACGATATGGCTACAGTATCGATACCATTGTTCCTTAGATACATAAAATCCCATAGGAGCGGCTCCTTAGCGGTCTCTTTAACAGATGTGTTACAGCATTTTCTTGTTTTTCCGCTGACTTGCTAAAGGGGAGAGAAGGGAGACTAAAACCGTTTGCAATCAGTTTGGCTTGGGGTTCCTTGTTATCGGGAGCTCGAAGGGGGGGCCGGCATTTCCCTTTATGTTTTCTGCACCGGTGTGCTGCTGGCGTCAGCGTCTGCCTTTCTCCCTGCTGACCTGGAAATTCAAGTCAAGGCCTTTTTAAAAGAGAAGGAGAGACGAAAAAGCACAGGAAAAAAGAAAGGACCGACATTGGAAACGGAGAAATAAGAGAGAAAAAAAAAAAAATCTTTTATACTGATAGGGCAAGTCTACTGTAAATAGAAACTTACATCGATTTTTCCACCCTCGGTCTCTTGGTGTAGATTCAACAACGGCTAAGGTTAGCTCTTGAATCCGTAAAAAAAAGAGCTAACACCAAATACTAAAATACTCGAGGATACAATCAAAAGACCCGAGAATGGTTTTCAATAAAGAATGAAAAAGGGTCCTGGAGGAAAAGAAAAGAAAAGAAATCTAGGACATTCTATCTAAAGATGTGTACCAGCTGGTTCTCCCTCACATGTTATGACAACATAACAGAAAACCTCAGCTAAAAATAAAACTAAACAAAATGAATTCAGTTCTAAGTATCAATATGCTAGGAACAACAAAATGTTATTGAATGGTATTTTCAACCATTATTGTTTAAATGCATTTTGTAATTTGAAAAATAATAATTTTATGTTTTATTTAATAAATGCATTTTATATTTTCTGAGGTTTACCGATGGTAACAGAAGCTACGTGAAGAACATTTTTTTTCATTGTCTTCGATTTCAAAAACAATTTTGACAGATTAAAAATGGTATAGAATTTAATAAATTTGACAAAAATGGGTAGTCAAAGGAAAAAAATCTTTCAATTATTAGCAATTCTTTCTTTCTTTATATCGACGGCTTGGAAGAAGACTGTCACAAAACCGTGTTTTCAAATTTTACAGGAGAAGCAAAATAAAAAAGTGACTATTTTTGATGTCGAATTTATTGACCTTATGGTTGTTGGATTTGCTTTATATTATAATAACTTCTTCTATATACTTCAGAAAACCTAGCCATACTACTACTTTTTACATATTAAGCTCAGTGCTTAATTTTTAGGCAATTTTTCAATTAAAATCAGTACTTGTGACGATATTCCATAAAAAAGAGTAAGCAAATTGCATATTAGTACATAAGGGTTTATAATAATTTGGTAAAACATTTTTACAAATTTACATAATTTATTTACTAAAATTAAAAGTATAAAAATCAAAATCATACATAAACTATATAACATGTCTAATAAAACGAGATCAGGCACAATTCTATTCAGTCTTTGTCTTTAGTTAGTAAATTCAGTGTTGAAATAAATAGGAACTGTAAGTGACAAGGCTATTGCATTTAGACAAGTAACTTATTTTTAAATGTTCTTTTGTTTCATATAATTCTTCTTAAATAAATAAAGACAAAAATAATAATACTGAAATTCAATTGACTTAGGTTCTTAGTCTATATAAAAATAATAATACTGAAAATCAATTGACTTAGGTTCTTAGTCTATATAAAAATAATAATATATAATAATAATAATAATACCCATTTATTGTGAAAAAAAACAAAAACATAATACTGAAAATAAATTGACTTAGGTTCTTAGTCTATACTAGTGCCCATAAAAATAATTTCACTTTTCCATATTTATATAATAATGACATTTAGATTTTCCAAATTACCTTGGACTCTATGGCACACAATCTTTTAAGTTGTTACACATTAAAAATAAAGATAGAAATAGGAAAATATAAATACTGATTTCTATAATTTATTCAAATTGATTGAATAAAATAAAATGAGATCATAAAATGCCATGACTATGAAAAGTAAAAACAGTCAAATTGAAATAAGTTGAGACAAAAATAAAACATTTAAAAAAATAAAAACAGTTTTGAGTCTTTATTAAGGAATCGATAAATAATTATACAATCATTGCTGCAATAAACATTCAAATGCATAAGCAGTATATCATGCATAGGTATTGTACGCTATGCTTGTATTTTTCTTACTTATTAAAAAAAATAGATCCGTCCTTTTTTACCATTGAGTCCAGTTTTTGTTTATAAGCTGATGTTAGTTTAACCTTTTTTATTTCGGTTTATTTCCATCTTGCTGCTAAACGTTTGTCTTCCAAACAACTTAAATTGATAATAACATCACCTTCACAAGGCCTGGAGTCCAGGTATCCCGCGGAACAATCTACTGCCTCCAATTAATAGACTAGATTAGTGGGTGCTCAACTCCACCCCAATGCTGATAAGAAAGTTATAATCAAAATAACATACACATGAATGACTATAGTCACCAGTCACCCACGCGACCACTGCAGGGTTAAAACTCCGATTGGTAAATAAATATAGGGAATACGACGGAGAACACATAGATAAGAAGTAGTAGGGTTAACGATTTCGTGAATGACGAAAGGTTACTAATCTACGGTTGACAATTCTAAAAAATAATTGTTATAACATTATATTTATTAATTTAAATAAAGTTTTATTTTACAAGAAAACTGTTATAAAATAATAATATTGTTACAAAATGATATAAATGTAGATAACATTGTATGCAAGAGGGTCACTTTTTTAAAAAATAATTGTTTTAAAAAAATAAAAAAATAATTGTTTTGATCAAAATTGTCATAATATCGCACGTATGACGTTTTGATCAATTCATTTAATAAATATTTTATGGGTTAAATAGTCATAAAAGCATTTGTGTCGTTATTGAACAAAAATGAGATATAAATGTCTTCTTACCTTATTATGAAGACTGCAAGAAACACTTTTGTGACAGTTTATTAAAAAAAACGCGACGTTTCCACTTAGATGCCAAGTTGAACACTGATTTGTTACAGTTTAGACCATAATACTAATACAATCCTCTCTAATGTCAGACTGGCATTTCACTCATTCTGGCGTTCTGTGTTTGTACTAGAAATATGACAATATTCTACATAAAAGTACTACTCCTTAGGAGTGTTTTGGTACAAAAAAAAGGTTTTCTCAAAAAATCGGTTTTGTGACTGTCTTCTTCCAAACCGTCGATATTAGCAATAGGACGCGAGAAAGCTATGTGCCACACTAATTGGCAGACTATTTAACTGTTTGTCATAATTTATAATCCAAGAAGACAAAATATCCAAAAATTGGATTGTAATCACACCTCGAGATATGAATTTTCTGAACATCTATGCCAAAGCTCATCAAACTGCTTAGTAGTTAAGGCTCCACATTAAATAGACTTTAAAAGCTCTTTAAGAGTGTAGTAATTGTTGTTATGTTCACTTTTGTCATATTTTCATATAAGAGGGGTTTAATAGAGGGCTAAATTGTCAAAATTTGACCCCAAAATGGACTCTAAAAATTTTGGCCAATGAACTCATCCTTTCTTCTGATATTATTGACATTTTAACTTTTGTTTGAAATGTTTAAGTGCATCCTAAGGGGAGATATCGTCTGGAGTGACATATATATACATACATACATAAAAAAAAGTGTTAAATTTTAGGAATCGATTCAGAATGGTCTAAAACGAATTTCCATGGAGAAAAATTTTGAAGCCATTGCAATAGCTTAATTTTCTTCGAAAATTCGCTAAAAGAAGTACCCTTAGTCAAAAAAGGGTTATTTTTGGTTTAAGGGCACTTCTTTTTTTTTTTTAAATAAAAAGATCCCTATTTGGACTGAAGTGGATATCTATTTTGAAGTAGACTCACCTCTCACTAATTCAGCTCTGATGATGGCATAATTAACGTTGAAAATTGGTTTAGGAAATAAAGTAAATCCAATTTGCGAGGAGACTTTCTTGTTATTCCATTATCCATAAAATTTCATCAAAAAATAATTTTCGCACCATTACAATACTGTCTCTCTTTATATATTATATTTAATTCTTACGTATATGAGAAAATGAAAACCCATACCACACAATATTTTTTTTTTTTTTTTTATTAATTTACAAATCTTTTATAATTAAAAGAGAGTATATACATAAGATTATTTTTACTCTTTCAAAAAAAAAAAAAAAAAAAAAATCCCAACACTTTCGCAAGAGAAAAATTAATTCCCTCCACCTTACCTCTCAATGTTTGCTTTATCTTTTATCAACTCTTGCTTTTATTTCCATTTATAAAAGTAAATAAAGGTTTTTTATTTTTTTAATATTTTCATATTTTCTTATTTTATAAACGAGATATTTTATTTATAGCAAAAAATTGTTTTTTTAAAAAAGAAATTCTTGTAAAACAAATATTTTTAAAAAAAGGTCGAAGAAATATTTTATTTTATTTAATTTAAAAAAAAAAGCTTACTTATTTAAAAAAATGAAAGAAGAAGAAAGTAGTACTTTGAAAAATAAGTTAAACAATGCTTACTTTTAGGGTTTAGGGACAAAGTAAAATTTATAACCGAAGCGATGAACTTTTCGATGAACTTAACTTAACAAATTCCAGGTTCAACAATGGAAGTTCGGATGTAGAGAAGTTCATTCCCTTTTGCAAAGAGCCCCCTCCCCCCTCCTCTAGCAAGTTAACTGCTTTCTCTCTCCTAGTTTTGTATAATAACACTATATAAGAGAATAATTGTTGCGAAGTAAAAGCCATTTTCCAATGGAAATTGGTAAGTCCCGGACTTTGTGTGCGAGCGAGAGAAAACTCAACAAAACTAACTTAAATTGTCAATTGTCAAAGTTTAATGTTATACAATTTCTATCGGGGATTCGAAAATTTTCAACGTTTTCACAAAACCGAATTTCTAAATTTGTTGAAAATCCTCTCCTCCCCCCCCCCCGTCTAGTTTGAAATACGATAATTGAGTAATCTATTTTAACGAAAACTTTTTTTTAAAAAAAGCGGAGCTTTTATGGAAATTTCTATTATCTAGTGGAATACTATTATAACAATAGAAGAAAAAGTAATAGCTTTTATTTTTTTTGATAAAATGCAATGTTAATATTATTTTTAGAAACTGTTTTTAATATTTAGATTATAGAACATTTCTGAATGTGAAACAATTCATTAAAAGTTAGTAAAGGTTCTAAATTAAAAGTGAAATCTATTTAGATATTACTAAAATTACAATAAATAAATAAAAGTTAATAAAGCAGAATAGTTGCAACAGTTGAAAATAATTAAAAAATAACAAAGAAAGAGCTACTAGCTAAAGAAAATGTACATTCTAGTCGGTGCCATACTTTGAAAATAATATTAAATTTTTATATGAAAAACAATAAACTAGTCGAGAATAAATGTACAAAATTTACAGATAACAAGGTTTGTAGAATAAATAAACAAATAACCGTTTATCGAAGCGTAATAAACTAAACATAAACATTAATTTTTCTTCGAAATTTTAATGTTCCAAATCGGCAACAGCAGTATTTTTACTTGTTTAAATTTATTTTTGTTATTTTCTTTTATAACCTGAATCTAACCTTAATGTATTCACAATATTATCATATAATAACTTTATTTAATAAATCTTATGTACAGATGCAAGGAATATTTATTTATGCACCAAGGGAGTAATGTAAGTGATTGCACCCTTAGCGATGAATTAAGAATAACGTTCATTCCCGAGGCGGAGTCGAGGGAGTTAATTATTGCGAGGGTTCATGTGATTTTTACTCCCGAGGTACGTAAAAGATTTTACCTCCAGAAGGGAGAAGAATGGGGGAAAAGATTTTACTTTTAAATTATTCTATTCAACAAAAAAATCCATATTTTTATATTTATTTAAAACAAAAAAGGAAAAATAGTTAGATATAATATTAACAATTATCAACTTAACTTATATTTAAATAAAAACGAGCAAATTTAAAAAATAAGTAATAAATTTAACTAAAAACAACACAATTAATAGAACATTTACTCAAAACACAGAGCGTTTTAAAACAAAACAAAGAAATATTTACAAACAGCTGATTGCGAGTCATGTTTGTAATAAACAGTGTTGCCAACTTAAATCTTCTTAAAATCCGTTTAAACGCAGTTCTTTTACCAGAATTAAGTTGGTTGCACTGAATTTACAGGGAGTCATGCCATAACTCCCTGTGGCTCGGCCAGGCACTTAACACCCCAAAAACCAGGCAGTTATATAAGTTAACTTCTTCTCCCGCCTGGAGGTAAAATAGTTATTTCTACCAAGAACTTGCGACTTAGTACGAAATTCGGCTCACAGCATCCCAGTATATTTAAGATCGTACTTTAGGTTAAAGATGCCGGCCAATACTGCATAGAGAAGAAGTTTTTAGTCAGCATAAAACGTGTCATACATTGTTTTAAAGGTCCTGAAAAGTAGGATAAGAATATGTAACTAACAAAAGTTTTGCAACAAATATACCCAAAATTAGGGGGGTTAAAAATTATATTCATACTTTAATGGTATATTACATAAAATAGTTTTATAGCTCTTTCAGGTTGATTAAGAATATATTATAAAATTGGATAATTTTTCGGTTTTAACCGAAAAGTATGAATTTGAAAATGTAATAAAACACAGAATGTTACGAAATATCTTATTTTTTTTTATTTTTTCCTGATTTAATAACATGGGAAATTTAAATTTACCTATATTTAAACAAAGTATCGGATAAGTGGTTCCCCTCACACTCCAAACTCTGATTAAGCCTTTTTTCGAAGTTTTTGTGCACTCTTTCGAGCATTTCCACAGGAATTTCGGCAATTTTGGCTCGAATGTTGTTCTTGAGGGCTTCCAGGGTTCTGGGACGATCGCTGTACACCAAGGATTTAAGGTATCCCCACAGAAAAAAAATTACAAGGAGCCAAATTAGGCGATCTTGCTGGCCAGTTTAAATCGCCTCTCAAAGAGATAAGACACCCAGCAAATATGTCTTGCAAAAAGTTTACGCAAACCCTTGCTGTGTGGGCTGTGGCCCCGTCCTGCTGAAACGTGGAACATAAACTTCCTGAACCCCTCTTTCAAACGACCCTAATCTCAACCGTCTAGGACCAATAGGAAAGGAGCAATCCCGTCTTCAAATTCATACGTCTGCCACGCTTCACCCAGTATAATATACATTGTTACAAGTAGAATTTGCTGGTACATTCAAAGAGCGGGCACGTCTTTAGATTGCTACTTCCCTTATAAAAAAAAAACAGTGGGGAGTAACCATTTGAAGAAGGTGAACGAAATGTTCTTCTTTAGTTTGTTACTCCCCTTATAAGAACAGAATTGTAACATTCTTTTGTCCCAAAGTTCATTGGACTAAACAGCCCTTTGTTTAGTTATTTAGTTCAATAGTTATTTAGTCAATCAATTATATTAAAAAAAAACACATAGTGGAGAATCAATCACAAAGAAAATAACGAAAAGAAGTACCCAAAGAGTCTTTTCCTTAATTTGAACTGACAAAACTTCCCCATCTCTATTTCTTCCGTATGCCCCTACATCGATAGCAATAAATTTGTAATGAGCGTCTAATAACAGCTAGCAAAACTAATGAGATTTTTTGTTTGTAATTATACTCATAGAATTATGATCCGGTGTTCGGAGGAACCTGGGAAGTAACGTTCTTTCCATCCGAAGCTCCTATTCAGTTAGGAAATTTCCATATTTAATAAAAATCATGTTCCTGCAATGTCCTTCTTCTGTTGGAGCAAATACAATCAATACAAATGGTCAATCAGATTTTCAGTAATTACCTTGCACGTATTATCTTGTAAACTGTGCATTGCCCCATGCGACAGCCACTATAGTGCACTGTCTATCAACGGATAGACTTGTAGCCATATTAAAGACATAGTAATGGCCGATATGATATCACAAATCTAAGCGAGTTTTTTATGCACCACACGCTAGTAATTTTATGTTCACAATACCAGCGAAACCCTTTAGACATTTTCATGTCTTGGCTATGGCACATAAACTCGAAAAGCGTTACCAAAAAAACTAGCTTTACACGAGTAACAGAGAGTTAGGAAGATATAGGAGGTGTTCAATCGAGTCTGTCCGCTCTCGGTAGGTATAGTGTCTCCCCCTACCACGCTTGGTAGGGCCTACCCACCCCTGCTTTCCCGATCGGCTACCTGCCCCACATCTCACTCTCTTCGCTTCTCGCTACTGCTCCAGTATTCGCTCGCGCGCCCCAGCGGCGCCCCCAACTACAACTTATGTACTACAGCTCCGATTTGCGTCGGACAAACGCCAAAACTCTTAGAATTTATTCCTAATAAACTTACATACATAAAATTTATTTTTTACATTATTATTATTATTTTTTTTTTTTTTAGTTATACTATAACTTTTTGCATTTATTATACAAATATGTGTGAAGAAGCTAAAGGATTACTTCTTAATAAACAGGAAAAGAAGAAAAGTACTTTCATTCTTCGTGCACTACATAATGTTTGATTTAATTCCTAATTTACAAACGCAAGAATCTGCACGCTCGAGTTTTTTGACATTTTTATGTCTTTGG
This sequence comes from Gerris lacustris, assembly GCA_951217055.1. Taxonomy (NCBI): domain Eukaryota; kingdom Metazoa; phylum Arthropoda; class Insecta; order Hemiptera; family Gerridae; genus Gerris; species Gerris lacustris. Next base: position 4,919,435 of record OX578282.1, read on the forward strand.
CACATAAACTGGAAAAGCTTTACCAAAAAATCGTCACCAAAAAGCGTTACACAAGCGTTACCAAAAAACGACACCAAAAGACGTTACATGAAAATGTCTCACTGTCTTGAAGACTCGTATGGAAGCAATTTCTTCCTTGAGATTTTACACACAACCATTTTATTGTAATAATAAATATAATGTTGATACAGTTACAGCTCTAGAAAACATTAAATTGTAAGAAGTGCTCTAGCAAAAAAAAAAAAATAATAATAAAAAAATAAATAAATAAATAATTGCTCCGTTATTTAAAAGATGATAATAACTTATTGTTTAAAATGTTTAATTACATAAAAAATAATTATAAAAATAAATTATGATTATAGTTAATAAAATCTGAATTAAAATAACATTTTCTAAACGATTTCTTTATGATAATAGTAATGACAGACTTAATTTCCATATATTCATTTAGAATTTAGTATAATTAAGAAAACAAAAAAACATAAGAGTTACTAAGGAAGAAACAACAGTAAATAAGAATATAATTGCACATGTAGAATATATATATGGAGTCTGATTACTTTCATAGTTAATTGGTATTCAAGGAGGGGGGTAAGGACATGCGGGTGGACCCACGGGCCAACACGATGCCTCGTAGAGAAACGTTATCTCCAAGTCCACTTTGTCATTTTAAACTCCACTCTAGACCCCGGAGAGAAAGCGCTATATTAATGCACGCTGTCACAAAAAGGCACAAACCTAGGAGAAAATTTCCAATATTTATAAACATCAAAAGAACATTTAAAAAAAAAAAAAAAAAAAAATCCTCTCAGAACACAATTCTTTATTTATTTAATTTTTTTTTTTTTTTTTTTTACTAAAAAAAGACAAGATTCTTTTTTTTCTAAAATCAAAAAGAAAAAAAAATATAGCGAATCCGTTTGAATAAAAAAATCTAAAATAGAACTGATTTATTAAAACCAGAGCTTGTTAGATAGAAAATAACTTTCTTTTTTTTTAATATTATATAAGAAATAAATTTTAAAAAAATGTTTTAATTATAAAATGTTATAAATTGCTTTTCTACGTAACATACAAAAAGAAATGACATTTTAGCAAATACGTTTTGAAAAATGCAATATCCATACCTAATCAATAAAGACCGTAAGGAATATAAAGGGTGAAATTATTTATATTTTATTAAATTTTAATAACAGAAAAATACTGTACCAATTAGTGTGTCACATAGGTTCCTCGCGTTTAATTCTGTATACTATTAAAACCACCGAGTATAGAGACTAGAGTAGCCAAAGAGGGAAGGCAGATGACACCATTTTTTAAGGGCTACCCCCACCACTAGAATACAAAGATTGAAACCTTCTCAGAGCAAGGAAGGGGTAGAGGGAGCAATGCAATTTGAAAAGTTGTTCATTATGCTACACCCCAATACTAAACCTCCCAAGCGAGCTCAATTCCAACTAAAGTGATCACGTGGTCACTGGTCCTTGTCTTATTGGTCCATTCCTTGTCCTTCCGTCCCCACAGACGCTTGTCAACAAATCCTTATCAGTAGCATTTATTTGAAACCCCACTCAAAGAAGATTGCTATTGGTTATCTAGGAACTGTTACACGTTTATTAACGACATTACTGCCTTTAGATAATTAATAAGGTTAACAACAAACATTAAAGTACATATTTATAAAGAAAACTGTATTAATAATAAAAATATTAAATGTCGTAAGAAAATATCACTTATTCTTATCAGCTGATATCAGATAAGTTTTGAGTTTTTATCGAGATATCGATACTGTTTCACCACACTGCCGCTTGGGAGGTTTAGTATAGGGGTGTAGCATAATGAACCACTTTTTGAGACCCAGATTCTATAGTATTGTTCCTTCTACCCCTTCCTTGCTCTGAGGAAACCTTCGTTCTTGTTGCCAAAGTTGTCAGTTTTCAAATTATAATATAAACACCACTTAAATACCTATCTCCTGTCTTATCACTACCTTCTTACCCTGAGAAAAGTCTTGTATTCTGTAGCTTGTTTGTATTCTAGGGGAGGGGGAAGCTGATGCCACTCCCCACTCCCTCCGGCCTATAAAATGACACCTCTATATTTAGTGTCATACTCGGTGATTAAAACCTATTGTTGTCAAATTTTCCATTTTTTCCCTCGTTTTTTAAAAACTGTCAAAATTATTTAACTCCGTTTTTACTTTCTTATTATTCTTAATTATTTTACTACGTTAGCTTGCTTTCTTGTTTGTTTGTTTGTCCGGTACAAATCTTGCAAACGATGTTTGACTAACTTCCCGAATAGCTAGGCACTTGAAACTTTTAGAATAGCTCAGAACACGATGACAATGCATTATTTTAATACTTATAGCCATCTTTCAGCAGAATGTAATTCGTTTTCAGCAAATTTGGCTGTATGGAAAGTTAGTTTGGAAGAAATCCGCAAGTTATTTTATTTGTTTTGACTTATCCCATATTTTTACGATCTTCATTATGACGGGTTTCAAATTTGTGATTTTTTTTAAGAGGTAAACATTGAATGACAGCTAAAAAGTTAACAAAGAAATATATTAATTGACGTATGAAAATCAGGTGAGTCTACACTTGAGTACTAGATATCGGTTTATTTTTTCTACACCTGTACTTCTTTACTTGTACTTTACTTCTCTTACCCTCCCCTACACGGGGCCATATCGATGGCCACGGTTTAGATTCGGTGTTGGTGAGATCCTTTGTTCAAAGGTTTGTCCTTTTATAGGTTTAAGATCAGCTCTCTAGATGGTTGTCATTTGTGTCAAGTAAATAAATTCGGAACTATTTATATTTCTCTAACATTTAATATTATTACATATTATAATTCAAAAGAAAATTAAAAAACGTAGTATATAAAAAGTTCTTTTTGTCTTGTAATTATTTATTTTTTTACATTAATTAAAGTATCATTTTACCAAAATGTAAGGAGCACAAACGGTTGAAATTAATCTAAGGCCATCTGCTACTTTCGACAAACCATCCAAATTTCATAAAAAAATAATAAATAAGATAAATGGACAAAAATAATTTAAATGGACTTAGCCGGTGACGGTGCCGTGGGAGATAGACTGCATGCCGCAGCATAAGTGCGTGTGTTCCTAACGATCCAAAAATATGATAGAATAGGTATAGACAATTTTTTAAAAGGTTAAATAAATTTAAAAATAATTAGTAGTGAGGAAAAGTTAAAAATATATACCATCAATCCAACTTCTATGTTTTAATCGCTCCATTCTCTTTTGTCATGTAAGTGATCTTGTCTCGGTTCGTTCAGTTTACATTTTCTTATATTTTATATTTTATTTCTTACCATAATCTCTTCTCATGCGTCTTACTTTTTTATTAATATAGTTTCGCCCTGAAAATGGCAACATCAAAATAGTTGCCGAAACATCGGCTATGTGTAGATTTTGAAGTCTGGTGTTTTTTTCGTGACCGAACCCCCGAGTAGAGTGAAGGGGCTGTACAGTACTCACACACACACACACACATATATATATATATATATATATATATATATATATATATATATATATATATATATATATATATATATATATATATATATATATATGTGTGTGTGTGTGTGTGTATATAATGTGATATAAAAATAAAGTTTATACAATAAAAGAAGGCGCAAGGTTAAACCCCATTATTAAGTTTCATTTTTATAGAGGGTTATTCCGAATGAGAATAAAACACCTATGTAGGGTGTGAGAGGGAGAAGGCGTTGTGGCCTTTGAAAATAACGGGGGGGGGGACGACAAAAGCCGTTCAAAAAAATACCTAAGTCGCTAACTTTTTTCCCAAGAAGATATTAGGGGAGGGGAGGGTTAACAATGACGTCGACCATTTTCCATGAATGCTACAGAAGAGAAAGTAAAGCAATATCGTTTCCTCTTTGCGTGATATTATATAATATATATATATATATATATATATATATATATATATATATATATATATATATATATATATATATATTTGTATATTCTGTTCTTTAGATCTGGGGTTTTAGTATTATGCCTAACGGCTTGGGTCTGGAATATTGCAAGCTTTCATACCTGGGATACTGTAAAGGAAGAGAAGGAAATAATCCTGGAAAGGATGAAAGGAGAAAGATATATACAGGATCTAAAGGAGGAGAATAAGGGTGCCTCCCTTAACAGAAAATGTAATATGCAAAATAAGAGTAGTATAAGATAGAAGGAGAAAAAAGCGAATAATATGGACGGAATGGTCCTGCGAGGAAAAGATACGACGTACAGAAAGTTAGCAGAACCTGGAAACAAATCTTAAAAAGGCCCTCTTTGGTCCGAGACGGGTCTCGATGAATATTTAGCAAAATCTCCCTTCCTTTTCAAGTCGAAACCATGTAAATTGTGGGGCGGATCTAATCCGTCGCCGGGGGTATTGTCTGCCGGTAACGAGGAACAGGGGCCCGAGTTAATAGGCCTCTTATTGTTAAGATACCCTATCTACGAGTCCTGCCAGCCTACTCGAGAACCGTGTAAATTCTAAAGGATTTGCTCTAACCCCCCCCCCCCCCCCTCTCCAGGTCTTGGGAATTGCGTAAAACGGGAAGGGTAAAACGGTTATTCCAACACTTAGTTGCAAAGATAAATAGACTAGACATTAGAGTCTAGAGCGAGAGGCATCTTCATTAACCAACTCCTCGTTCCAATATATTTTCAAATAGGATTACCAAGTTTCTGATTAAACTAAATACACAAGAGCATTCAAGTTACACTTAACAGTGAGGGAATTCTCTGCCAAATCTTCTGAGAATCAAATATTGAAGATTATTTTACATGTTAAGGCTCTTTAGAGCAAAACAGATCTAACACAAACAGATCCCGCATTAAAGCTTAGTTATATATTAAGAATTATAACATAATTTACAAGATTATCCTCACACAATAGGTGAATATATTGACTAGAAAGGTTGATAGACAGTAATAAAAATAATATTGTCACCACAATTTCATATTAATTATTATTAACAAACGCCATTCGACATTTTATATCATATTCAGGGTTAAGTGCAAGCATTCATATCATCTTCAGTGTTGAGTGTAAGCATTTATATAATCTTCAGTGTTGAGTGTAAGCATTTATATTAGCTTCAGTGTTATGTGTAAGCATTTATATTAGTTTCAGTGTTAAGTGTAAGCATTTATATCATCTTCAGTGTTGAGGGTAAGCATTTATATTAGCTTCAGTGTTATGTGTAAGCATTTATATTAGCTTCAGTGTTATGTGTAAGCATTTATATCATCTTCAGTGTTGAGTGTAAGCATTTATATTAGCTTCAGTGTTATGTGTAAGCATTTATATTAGCTTCAGTGTTATGTGTAACACTGAACTGGTATAGATTCTATACTAAAGAATCTATACCAGTATAATCTTTACACTTTTAACTTTGGAAATTGTGGTGACAATATTGTTGTGTTTCTTTCTATTAACCCCGCTAGTCATAATTATGAAGTGCTACCACAAAATCTCAGAAAACAACCAATAATTTGAAAATAATGGAATAACTCCGATTCTAAAATTTTATCAACTTCAACAGTGCGACAGATGCCTTTATCTTTTAAACATAGATGTGCGTGCGACCTCTTCTTGTATACCTTGTTCTTCTAGATCTTGTGTGAATTTGAATGGCGTTGAGCCTGAAGCCGACGGTTTTTAAACAGAAACTAAACTGTCATCATCACCGACACCACTTCAGTACAGATTTGGTGCTTGATTAAATTATCTGACCCGATTTTGGGAATCTTTTGCAAAGCTAGACAAAGACAGTTGCTTGTAACCATCACTTGCGTGTTCTACGACTACCGTTGTTCTGAGAATAATAAGAATAAAATAAATAGACTGCCAATTGGTGTGGCACATAGCTTGCTCGCATCCTATCCACGTACTTTATTGATTTTATGCTTTTACAAGCCATTATTGTCTAATTGGTCCAATTGTTTCCCCCTTTTTTTTAATCTGTCTAAATTGTTTTCATATTTTACACGAATTAAAGTATCAATTTAGCAAAAGTTAAAGAGCGCAGATGGTTCAAATCAATCTGGGGCTATCTGCGGGTTACTTTCGACACACTATAAAAGTTTCATTCAAATCAGATAAGTAGTTTTGAAGCTATAGGTGTAAATAAATGTAGGTTAGTGCACATGTGGAAGAGAAACAAATGTGCGTGGAAGGTTACTTATATGGGACTAACAATGGGCTAATTATGGCCTACCACCCAAATTTCATTAAAATTGGACGTGTAGTTTTTAAGATATGTTGGTTCGCAAAAATTGAACGAAAGACCGACAGACCGATAAACAGACACGGAACCAAAAAGTTTCCCTTATGTCTGAAACGGATTTCTGTCTTGGAATTTTTGAAATCGGAGACCTAAAATGTTTTCGTTCTTCAGAACGATCACATAGCTTCCGTTACCTTCGGTAAGCTCGGAAGCAAATACATATATATCCGAAAATTTTCCACCCCCCAGAAATTACCACCCTGGGCAATTGCCCAGTCTGCCCATTGGTAAATCGGGGCCTGGAGTGATTTCTTTAATGACGCAGACGAGAGTTGAGAGTTAGCGTAAAAAAAGCACCTTTTCAAGATTAAAAAAGTCATGAGGCGGATTCATATTACAATATCTAATGAAAAGGAATATCCCTTTAATTCTCTGACAACATCCTTATTATTATTATCTTTTTAATATTTTATAGAATGCGCAGTTTTACTTCTACTCAGTTGTGAGCATTACAAGTATAAAATAAAAACTAAAAATACCTTTATATAAGCTGCATAAAACTTTAAATAAGTAGTTTTATTACTTTTCTTTAATAATATTTACTCGTAAAAGTCGTCTTGAAAACCAAGTATTATTTCAAAAGTTCGATGAAACTAAAGATAAAATAGTTTAATGTTCAAATAAGTTGAAGATATTATTTGAAAGGTCATCCGTCAGTAAACTTCAGTTCGACACTTGATAATTTAGTCCAACTGTCGAAATAACATTACTAAATTAATTGATAAGTATATAATATAATATAAACATAATTTACTAGTTGTAAAAGCCTCGTTTTGTAAACATCAATTGACGACGAATATCAAATTTCAATGTTAACAATAGCCCATTAATGAATGGGGCAAATGACTAATTAATTTGATGGGGGTGGTGTGGCCCAACCTATTTACACAGGAGAAGTTTGAGAGCGGTGTGTTTAGTAGCGGGGGGGGGGGGGGGGGGGCTACTGCTCACTCAATAATCATTATTTAAACCTTGTTCAATCAATTAAACGCTTAATTAGTGATAACTGATAACAATTGTACACAAAACTTTAACAATGACCGAATAATTGTCCATTAAATTATGTATTCTCTATTAAAAATATGGTTTTTTTATTATTATGATAATTTTTGAAAATTTATGACAATCGTGATATTTCAAATCACTATTTTTCCCCTCTCGAAAAAAAAATTCTTATTAAAAAATATCTGTTCGAAGTACAATTATTCAGTTCTTTTCAATTGGATAATTTCGATTCTCTGGGTTTTCCATATTATAGAGAACATTTTACAAAAAAACATTTTTGTCGAACGACACCCCGTTTTCAATTTTTGAAATAACCCCGTAGTATTATACGGGTAAAAAGAGGGAAAATTTGATTCAATTAAATATTATACTGGAAATTACATTCTCGTGCAAATGTCATCCCCGTCCCTTCTGTCAGTGACAACGACCAAACCTGTGCTCGCTGTTTTTCTAACGATCACGTTGTTAAACGTTCGATACTCGGCCCCGGGGGCTCGTATTTATTGCTTTAGAGCTTCGCTAAGGGGGGGGGGGGACGAATAGGGGAGCTATAAAAAAATTACGTTTTCTACACGACCGAATATGAAGTTTATTTAGGCTCAATAATTGAATAGCGACAGGCAAACCCACCCTCCGGCTGCTTTTTTTTAACATGAATATAGATTGTCTTTTTTAACACTATAGTTTTTTCTTGTCGATAGAGAGGGATGTAATTTTAATAAAGTCATTTTCAAATAAGTCTATGTTTTACTAATATTTGTTTAAGAAAAAAAAACTCGATTGATGATCGACACTGAAAAACAAAGTACTTTTCTTCTATAGATAAATTAAGGGACTTAATAATGTACAAATTTGTGCACATTCAATAATAATAAAAAAAGTCTTATACAATTTATCATGTGGACGAAACGGGGTCGATGCATCACTCTATCAGCAGTACAAATTGTGTCCACTCTACAAGCTGTAAAATTATACACTCTACAAGCTGTAATGTTGTATCCACTCTACAAGCTGTAAAATTATACACTCGACAAGCTGTAATGTTGTATCCACTCTATACATGCTGTAAAATTATACACTCTACAAGCTGTAAAATTATACACTCTACAAGCTGTAAAGTTGTATCCACTCTACAAGCTGTAAAGTTGTATCCACTCTAAAAGCTGTAAAATTATACACTCTACAAGCTGTAAAGTTGTATCCACTCTACAAGCTGTAATGTTGTATCCACTCTACAAGCTGTAATGTTGTATCCACTCAACAAGCTGTAATGTTGTATCCACTCTACAAGCTGTAATGTTGTATCCACTCTACAAGCTGTAATGTTGTATCCACTCTACAAGCTGTAATGTTGTATCCACTCTACAAGCTGTAATGTTGTATCCACTCTACAAGCTGTAATGTTGTATCCACTCTACAAGCTGTAATGTTGTATCCACTCTACAAGCTGTAATGTTGTATCCACTCTACAAGCTGTAATGTTGTATCCAATCTACAAGCTGTAATGTTGTATCCACTCTATCAAAGCTTAGGCTAGTCTTAAAGGTAAATAAGACTATAAAGATCTAATTAAAATAACACAAAGAAGTAAAGTTGTGTAATAACAAAGAACTCTAACAAATAATAGATAACAAAAAATCACAGGGAAGTACTTGTATCAAAGAACTTTTTAGGGTTTCGTAGATTATTAAGAGGCTTCTTAACTGCAGTTTAACCTCAAATTGTTGTTTACTGCCAAATGTTTACCTTATAGGCACTTTTATAGAAAAAGGCCCTCCACTTTTTTTAATCTTATATACCTTCTGACAACCGAATACACACTTTTTTATGGAAAAGAGTGATATTCCTTTGTCCCAAAGCATATTGGACTGAATATCCCTTTGACTTAATAGGTAGTTAGACTAAGGGATTTAAACTCTTCTGTATAAAAAACAAAAAGGGGGGCCCTTTTCTATAAGAGTATCTAATTGTATATACTAATTTTGACATTTGCACCCCGTACTCCGTACCCCTGTGTACCGAACCTTAAATTTGGAACACTTTAAACCACACCTAAACTTCATTCTAAACCTAACGAACACATGGTGTGAATATTAGCTCTATTGGATAAGAAGTTCAAAAGTTTTTTAAGAACATTTACGGGGACGTACACTAAAACTTTATGTACAGGGTGGAATAGTTCAGATGCACTGCCAATCGCTAAATAAAACCAGTTTCTACCCTTAATAAATCGGCTATACCCAACTAGTGATATTAATAGGTAATAGTGATATTTTCGTGAGTTTGGACACCGATAACTTTGCAAGTAATTACCGGAGGATGGTGGTAATAAAAATAAAATAAGACTATGTTATTTTAATTATAGGCTATAACCTCTAACTTGAATTTCAAAACTTACAACAGTAAAAATGGATTTGGTGATGAATATTTTTATATTGGTGATGAATCACGAAAAAATCACCATTACTATTGAGTCTGGAATGGCCGATTTAGTGGGGGTAGAGACTGGCTTTATTTTCGTAGCACCATTTTTAATCTTTTTACGAGGGGTTGGGTATTCAGTTATTCCAAATTATTAGTTAAATTAGTTTAAAAAATAGTATTATCAACTAGCTGAGTTTGGACACCGATAACTCTACAAGTAAATACCAGATGATGGTGAGAGAAACATAATATATTTAGCCAAAAAAAAAAACATACATGAGGCTGCTCATTTATAATAAGTTTCTAAATACACAGCTTACTAAATCAATCTTTTAACAGACAATAACTTAAACCCTGCACTTCTAACACTGCGTCTCTGAGGCGTACATGCTGACTTTAGTTGATAGCTCTCGGTGCGCAAGCGTGCCAGCCATTAGTCCTTCTAGGTATGCTATCTCTGCTTAATTAACCTTCAGATCGCGTCAAAGACGGGTCTTTGCTGTGCTTTTATATATTTGTAATTTACCACTTCTTTTAGTCTACTGTCCTCAGGGGGGTCCCTGGTAGGGACTCGATAGGGTTATCGAGCCTAACCTTATCGAGCTTGTTGCTTTTAATTGGCTTTTTATATTGTTCCTAAAATTGTATTATTAAATATATTGTCATATTTATAAAAATGTGTACTTTAGTTTTATTTTTATTCATTAGATTATCATAATATAATTTCAGATTTAAATGCAGCAGGTGCGAGTGAGGAAAAATGTAAAATGTATATTTTGACCTGCTCTTTTCAGGTTAAAGGGTCAGTTTGGTAATAATTTTCTCCCTTAAGAGCACCTTTTAACCATTTTATTAGACAAAGAAATGTTTCAAGTTCATGATTTTATCAGCATTTAAATCTTAAACCTGTATAAGTTGGTCTAATTTTAAATTACGTCTGAGAGGCGTATGTGTTAGAAATAATGGACTATTTGACAGTGTTAGTAAGGCAGGGTTAAATAATGCAAAATTTACAAAAATTTAAGTATACAATCATCATTATACATTTGTCAAAAAAATAACTTTTAAAAATTAACTTATAAAAAAAAAGTAAACAAATTATACTTTTTAACTCTGACAGCTTAGGAAAATCGAGAAAAAAATATGGGAGGAGAGTGTATGAGAGCTTGAGATTTTGGCGGGTAATAGGTCGGGCAATGACCTATTACCCGCCAAAATCTCAAGCTCTCATTCACTCTCCTCCCATTTTTTTTATCGATTTTCCCAAGCTGTCAGAGTTAAAAAGTATAATGTGTTTACTATAGTCAATATATTTGTCAATATATTTCAATAATATATTTGTTTTGTCAAAAAAAATAAGTAAACAAAATGTCAAAAATAAAATTAAGTTTAGTCATATATATGATGATTTAAAATGCCAAGCGAATCTAATATAGTTGATTCGGCTATTCTTGTCAGTTCCTTTTTATCTATAGCTATCTCATCGAAGAAATCACTGGTAAACTTAGGTATAGTGCCTCTTGAACCAAACCAAAGTCCTTTAACATGAAAATCTCTTAGACCGTGCTTCTCCAAAAACTTTTCTCGGTAATAATTAAGACATCTGTCATAAATTCCCTTCTTTTCAAAATTAAAATGTCCGGATTATAAAGCATATTAAGGCTGTTATTTAAATTATAGTCTCTAACTTGAATTTCAAAACTTACAACAGTAAAACTGGTTTTGGTGATGAACATATCTATGTTGGTTATGGCTCACCAAAAAATCACCATTACCATTGAGTAGGGAATGGCCGATTTAGTAGGGGTAGAGACTGTTTTTATCTTTGTAGAACCATTTTTAACCATTTTACGATGGATGGAGCATCTGCACGGGTCCACCCTGTAAAAAGATTTCACATTACATTTCATATTATATTCATACATACGAAGACTGAGTTAAAAAAATGGGGAAATAAAAAAAAAAAAAAAAAAATACTAAAAAATAATCTAATTAAATGTAAACGTCAAAGGGGTTCTGTATAATGCTTAGAAAGACTCTGTAAGAGATGAAGAAAGACTCTATTTCATCTTCATAAGAAGAGATAACCAAAATACATCTGACAGTTATTAGATTATTTTGAAATGTTTCTACCATTCCAGATGTGAACATCGAGAGACTGCCCGACGTACTAGAAGAAAAAACTATTCCTTCGAACGTCATTAACCAAAAAAGTAATATTCAACACTTTTTAGAATAAAAAATCGGTTCGAGACAACTCAGACAAACTTTCTCATATACGAGTTCATAAATACTTAGCCCAGTGTTTTCCATTTATTAGTATTTTGTAGGTACATTTAATTATAATTTAATATTTCATTAACATTTATCATAAAAATAACTTCTCCTCGGTGGAGAATTGAACCCGGCCTCTCTCCGTCCACGTTTAAAGCTATTTTCTAAGGAACTAAATTTTTTCCGGGAAAACGGCTTATATCGTTAGATTCGTATTTAAGTGGACTACATAATAGAATTTTTTAATCCAAATCGTCGGAACCGCAAGAAATACTATTTCTTGCTTAAAAAAATAATATTTTTTTTTCGTAGGGAAAGTTAATTATTATAAAACATTTCATCAAAATGTATCATAAAAATAACTATTCCTCGGTGAGGAATCGAACCCGGCCTCTCTCCATTCGCGTTTAAAGCTATTTATTCAGAAACTAAATTTTCCAGGTAAAACGGCTTATATCGTATTATTTGTATTTAAATGGACTACATTTTAGAAATATTTTTTTTATCAAAATCGTCGGAATTGTTTACGAGAAATATTTTTCCCCCTTTTTTTGTTTCCAGAGTTCATGGGGATAGGCACCCCCAAATGTAGAGCCATAATTAATTTCTAAATTTCACCACGGGGTATGATTTTTATAAACATGCATGCCAAATTTCGTCAAAATCGGTCCAGCAGTTCACAACTTCAGTAACTTCAGGCGTCTACACAGACAGACATTTTTTAAAAACCCATTTTTAGGATTCAGGGGACCTCATAACGTGGAAATCCATTAATATCTCAAAATCGAATTTCCACGCCATCACAATACTTTCTCTTTATACTTTATATGAGAAAGTAAAAAAATAAGAAAAGTAACTAATAAATTAATCGAGTAACTCGTCTTGAGCCGGAGAGCTTATATAAATAAGTTTATAGATTAAAAAGGTTACAAAATAATATATAAACCGTTCTTTTCAGTACCCCACTATAAATATTGCACTTGGAAAAACAAAAGGCAAGTGAATGTAAAAATAATTTAAAAATAACTATCGACCAGTAAACAAATATAAATTCACGGTTTAGCTTTCTTCTTTTCTTTCTCTCCAAGCTAATTCCACCTCGATTTGAGTTCCTCCGTTGGTTTTAGCTAAACTCTAAACTCAATTATTTACGGTAGACTCACAGGCATTACTCACTTCAAAAGATGTTTTTTTTCAAACATTGTTTTGTTTCGAATTACCCGATTCCTTTAAGTATTCATTTGAACATGAAACTTCAAAAGAAATAAATGTACATGCAAGTATAATACTGACATGCTAGGAAAAAGAAAGAAAAAAAAATAATGAATATAAAACTTTTTTTTCCAGAAACAACAACTATTTAAAGTTATTTACTTTTGAGCTTTGACTGTAACAACGACTTGTAATTTACAAGAATAATTCATAAATATCAATCACATAAAATAATGTGATATTATCAGGTATAAATTTAAAAAAATGTGAAAAGTAAATAATAATTATAATTTTTAGGGTCCGTAGGCAAAACCAAGGACCCTTATATTTTCCTGCGTGTGTCTGTCCGTCCGTCCTCTCGCGTGCTCTCACGGCTACACCTTTCGTCCGATCACTTTGAAATTTGGCATGTATGTGTCTTGTACCTGCCCACATATTTTAAAAATATAGTGACCTAAAAAAAATATTTTTCAAAAAAATTAGGGTAAAAAAACTTAAGGGTTAAAATTTTCTTAATTTTTTTTTCGACACCGTGAGAGATATCATATGAAAGGGTACGTCGAGCTGATTACAAAAATATATCAAATATAGGGCGAGCGTAGGCGAGTTTGAAACGTGTCACCCCCCCCCCCCCCTCCTCTATCTCGCTTATGTGAAGTGCAAAAAATCTGAAAAAATTCCTGAACATTCTTCGACCAAAAGTAAAGATACCACTTTTTGGAAATTTTTATATGGTTGTAGTCCGGTTCAGTGGCAAAAAAATACTTTATCAGAGTGTGTTTTGAGAATATCATACCCTTATAATGGTTCAAAGTAAGCTTTTTAGCATTTTAAAAAACACTGTTTATACACTTTACAGTTAAACACTATATAGTGTAGCCTATACGGACCCTCGCTGTGTGCTGACTAGCACACACTTGACCTGTTTATTAAATAATCAATTTAAACTAACATTCAACGAACAACACGTATTTGGATTCAATAATTTTATTAGTTATTTTATATCTTTTTAAAACAGTTATACGACGAAAGTTCAGTAGAATCAAACCAAATCAATAAAATTAAATGATTCCAAGGTAGTGTGGGACATAGCTTCCTCATTTCGTATACTTTAATGATTTTATGCTTTCACAGCCCTATTATTGTCAAATTTATTTATTTTTCCCCTCGTTTGTTAATCTTTCAAAACTGTTTTGAATTGTTATATGAATTAAAGTATCAATTTAGCAAAATTTAAAGAGCGTAGACAAGTAGACGGTTGGGATTAATCTGCGAGCTACTTTCCACAAACCATTCAAATTTCATAAGATGAGGACTTTTGTAGAAGAGTTTATTTTGAGATAGATATAAATAAATGTATGTTTGTGCGCATGTGATAGAGAAACAAATGGGCAGAAGGTTAAAAATTAAATAAGACCAACAATGGGCTAATTATGACCTGCCATCCAGATTTCATTAATATAGGACGAATATAGGTTTTACGGTATGATTGTTCGCAAAACAATGAACGACAGACGGACATGGAACCAAAAATGTTCCGAAACGGATATCTGACATGTTTCTTTCATTGAATTTTTGAAATCGGACACATAAAAATTTTTTCGTTCTTCAGAACGATCACATAGCCTCCGTTACCTTCTGAAACCTCGGAAGATAAATGAGAATAATTACAAGATAAAAAGAACTTTTTATATACTACGTTTTTAAATTTTCTGTCATAAATCATAAATTTGAAACACGTCAAAATGAGGATTGTAAATATGGGATATGTCAAAACAAATAAAATCACTTGCGGATTTTTTCCGAACTAACTTTCAATATAGCAAAATTTGCTGAAAAAAAATTAAATTCTGCTGAAAGATGGCTAAAAGTATTAAAATAATGCATTGTCATCGTGTTCTGAGTTATTCTAAAAGTTTCAAATGTTTAGCTACTCAGGAAGTTAGTTAAAAATCGATTGCAAGATTTGTACTGGAAAAAAAACAAAAACAAACAAACAAACAAGAAAGTAAACTAATAAAAACGTAGTGAAATATAAATGAGTTACTAAAAATATTAAATGAGTTAGTTTTGTTTAATTGTACACGGAATTAAACAACATAGCCCAGCAAATTTGTGGGCCATGTACATATTCCTCGCGTCTTTATAATGGATTAATGGTTTGATCATATTCGGTTCCCAATAATCCGCTGTCATTTAAATTTTATATGGGAATGCCAGTGGGGCTATTTTTCGACATGAAACAATTTTTGGTCTCATGTCATACTGTCTGTGTAGTTTAACATTTTTTCGATCCGATTTCGATGAAATTTTAGATTAACCATCGTGGACAATGTGACAAAGTTGAGTGACACAGATCGTGGACAGTTAATAAATGAATCTGTGTGTGTTAAACAAATTTCTGATTAGGAAATTTAAATTTGGAGACAAAAAAATTGGTTCACCGAAATCACAATGAATCCATTACCTTAGGTAAGCTCAGAAGCAAAAAAGGAACTTTCTGTGGATCAATAATTTAGATTTGATTTTGTTTTTTAAAAAAATGAAATATTAATAATTAATAAATCCAGTACTGAAGGTATGAGATTTTATATATATAAAAAAATGCACAACCTCCAAAAAAGAATATATATATATATATATATATATATATATATATATATATATATATATATATATATATATATATATATATATATATTTATATTAAAAGTTAATGAATGATGCTAAACTAAACTCAAAAAAAGTATAAAAGTGATCCATCAATTAGTGTTGTAACTGAAAAAATACATTTTAAAATGTTGAGAATACATAAAAACTAGATTAATTTATAGATTATTCTCGAAAGATTCATATTCATTTGTCCAGTTGATATACGATGAAATTTGAAGTTTTTTTACACAGTCAAAGAAATAAAAGAGCTGAAAAACCTTGGGCTCCCTAAAAACTGGTTTAGTCAATGGCATATTTGTGACAGGGATAATTATATAATACACAGGATGACAGATATCTCAATAAATGAACACATTTTCGAAAAATATATTTTTTTTAAATAATATAGATAGCAATATTTTTCATTTATATAGAGTTCAATCTGATATATTTTGGCTGCCACGTTTTAACATTAGTAGTAGGGATCTAAAACTTATATTATTTTACCTTACTTTATACTTTATCGATCATTGACAATGATTAGGTTCCCTGTTTATAAAATTTTCGATGGAACAAATATTTTATTTTCAAACTCTAACTTATGTTTTAATCTGATCTTGCATATTATATAAACATTTCTTCGTTCACATACTCGTTGATAAATTGCTTCCCGAGCTAACCGAAGGTAACAGAAGTATTGTGGCCATTCCGTACAACGAAATTTTTTTACGTGTAAATAAAAAAAAAATATTCTAAATACATGTCCCATCATAGGTTAGAAGGACGCAGCTATAAAATCGAATTTTTACGCAAAAATTCAAGGGCTTAAAATTCAGCATTAATAAGCATTACATGTAAAGAAACTAAACCTAATACAAATTTCCCTTGAAATAAACAGCCAATTAGTGTGGCACATAGCTTCCTCACGTTCTATTTTGTATACTTTAATGATTTTATACAATTAAAACCTATTATTGCCAAATTTATTTAATTTTCCCCAGTTTTTTAAAACTGTCAAAACTATTTTGATTTTATTTACATTTATGAAAGTATCAATTTAGCAAAATTTATGGAGCGCAGAAGGTTGAAATTAATCTGGGCTCGTCTGCAAGCTATCTTCGACAAACCATCTAAATTTCATAAAAATCAGACAAGTACTTTTGATGATAGTGGTGTAAATAAATGTATGTTTGTGCGCATGTGGAAGAGAAAGAAATAGGCACAGAAGGAACCAACAAAAAACTTATATGGAGCTAACAATGGGATAATTATGGCCTAAAATAAAAATTTCAATAATATTGGATTATTATTAGATTATTATTATTATTATTATTATTATTATTATTATTATTATTATTATTATTAGACTCTGAAACCAAGGTCTAAACCCCGGCTGTGAGTTCGAATCCCAGCGGGGTGAGACATGTTTCACACTGATGATCTCATCGATTAGATGAGTAAAGTGGCCGGATAACCCCCGTCCTGTAATGACCTAAAGCTGTTGAACGGGACTAAAACTACAAACAAAAAAAAAAATATTGGATGAGTAGTTTTTAAGACAAGTTGTTCGCAAAAATTGAGTGACAGACCGACAGATAAACAGGTAGAAACGGAACCAAAAATGTTCCCTGATTTCTGAAACAGATATCTATCTTGGAATTTTTAAAATCGGAGACAAAATATTTCCGTTTTTTCAGAACGATCACATAGCTTCCGTTACCTTTGGTAAGCTCGGAAGCAAAAAATATTTGTGAGTAAAGAAACAGTTATCTTTTCAAATTGTTTTACGTAACTGTTTTAAATAGATGTAAAGGCTAAAGGCACAAAAAAGTCTCATTGCATTCCTAGCCGGGTTTAATGTCGAAAAACAAGGAAGACCGAATAGAATTATAATTTGAAAAGATTGGAGGGTTCCAGCCGAAACAAGAGAATATCTACTTCCCAAGGCATGCCGATGTTTATCACAGACTTGATGGAATACAGCAGAGGTATGGAAACAACAGCTGGCTAGCTTACACCGCACACCCGTGATTCCATGATAATTATGGGAAAATTCGTGTACAAGGATCCACTGTTTCTTGTTAGATGCACTATTTAAAAGTGGAATACCTGGATACGTTTATCCCTGAATTTCCTTTGGCCATTAACCTTGAAAGGAATTCAACCGAACTACATTCTTAATTTAAGATAGTAAGAAGTTTTTCGAATACATTATTATAGAAACACGAATATGCTCGTGAATTTCACCAATGTTCCGGCATATTAAGGAAATTATAATATGTTAGTTATAACATATAATATGTTATAATATTATGTTATAGTCCAGGAGATAGCGTGCACAAAAGTGTCTGACTAACATCAAGCTAGAATTTGGCATATAAGCCTTTTAGCACCTTTTAAGAATATGTGGTCGGCTAAGTTCGTCTGCAGGACATAGCTTGACAATAGGCGTTTGAAAAAAACAAACCGGTGGAGAGGGGCCATGTCTCACCAATTATGGTGGACAATGTGATTTTCATGATCCTGAGTACAGAATTAGTTAGTAGACCGAAAATCAAGTTGATGTTAGTTTGTCTCTTAACAGGTGACCACGTTGATTTTTAGTAATATTTGAATATCTAACCTATCAAGTGTGAAAATAACATCGACTTGATTTTTGGTCTACTAACTAATTCTGTACTCAGGATCATGAAAATCACATTGTCCACCATAATTGGTGAGGCATGCCCGTTCTCCACCGGTTTTTTTTTTTTTTTTTTTTCAAAGGCCTATTGCCAAGCTATGCCCCGCAGACGAACTTAGCTGACTTCATATTCTTAAAAAGGCGCTAAAAGATTGACTTGTATACAAAATTCTAGCTTGATGTTAGTCAGACCCTTTTTTGCACGCTATCTCCTGGACTATTAGATTACCACTGAAAATTTAATATAATTTTACAAGTTTGAAAAATAAGATGCTTTTACGGAATTTTTTAAACTTGCTGCTTGTTAATAAACTAGCCTTCTCCCCGAATAGTAACAAGTTTTTATCACTACAATGTTTTTAGATTTCCAAAAAAAAAAAATTCGACCCAGCCTAACTTACACCCTCAACATGTCAAATCCATTATGTATATCTAAAGTATTTTTTATTTCAAAATTTGTGTGCGGGGCCGAGGACTAAGCAAGTACCTGACAGAAAATATCATTAAGCAGAAGGTTAAGTTAACTAAAACCAGTTAGAACAGTAATAATAGTTAGTTACGTTTATCATTGTAATGTTTAGGAGTAATGGGTTTTGATCTAGGCTACTTGACTTAGCCAATATATCCTACTGATAAAGCCTTTGCACTATATCTAGAGAACCGAGATTGTTTATGATAGGAAGGATGTGATGCGACAATATCTGCATGAGATATACGCACTTGAAAGCATCGCAGATATATCTAATACACACTGGCGTTATGTTAAGCATGCATATATTATAGACGGACACGTATACACACTTAAGCTTCCATACTAAGATATGTAGACTAGCTCTCTAATAGGGGTGTACACACGGATACACCTGTACCGTGTTGCTACACCACGGCACTTGTCACTATGCTTATAACTAAGTTATCTTGTCTTTCCAATTGTCACAGCATGTCTTCAATGACAGAATTGTTGAGTTTGTTAACTCTCAAACAGAGAGGATGTTATCTTCCGTTCTATTTAGGCAACATTAAAGAGAGGTGTTTACAGTTAGGGTTTCTCTTTGAATGTTACAGTTAACCAATAGATAATACGTCAAGATAATGAACCGGAGAAGATAAAACCAATGTGATGGATAAGCTTTAAAACGAGACAGTCCAATAATAATCTGTTTTCGATTCTTAGTCGGATGAGATACGTTTCACTCCTAAAACGCCATCGATAGAAGCACAAAAAGGCCTCCGGTCTGTTACAATGCCAAACTATTCTAGCATATTATTAGGGAGCTGTCCGATTTCTAGGATAAAATTCGGAATACGAACGAAACCTTTTATAGATTCTCACTCAAGGGAATTGAGAAGGCACAGAATTAGTAGAAAATAGTGGTAATTGTATCCAAATACATTCTAGGGTTTCGTAAATTATTGAGCATATGCGTTATTGTATAAGGAAATAAAATCTCTTTATTTACCCATCCTGCTCAATATGAAAATTAAAAAAAAAAAAATAAATAACAAATTTAGGCAGAAGGCCCCGAAAATCAAACAAAAAATTAAAGGGTCCCTGGCTCGATTCCCCGGGGGTTCACAATATTTCTTTTTTATCGCCCCATAATAATGTATTTGCATAAATTATTTCAAAATTTTATAACTAGCCCTTATGGGGGGGGGGGGGGAATTTTAACTCATAAATACCCATGAGGAAGGAATTAAGTTTTTACATTTTTGTGTTTATACTGATAACAATATCTATGTTATTAGTTTCAGTATTCTTTCAGTATTCATTAGAATTAGAGTTGGGGTCCCATAGACCCCTGTGTGGCATTTACGTAATTGTTTTATACACCACTGTTAACTGATTTATTTTTTTTATTTTATTAAAAAAGTTATTTTATATTTTTATTGGGCTGCTAAAATGTTTAAGACTGTCAAAAGTTTTAAAAAATAAAACGTTTATTACTATTAGTAGACGTATATAACTTCATTTAAGTTGAAGGTTTTGTGGATTACAGTAAGAATTTAAGGCCAAAAATGCTTAACTTTGACAGAGTATATAAGAAAATCTATAATTTTTATTATCATTTTTGATCCTGATTTCAATAAAACAACTCTTAATATATATAAATAAAAAATACTAACCCAATCTAACGAAGACAAAATGTTATATACATATTTTTTTTAAAGTACAATTTTTTCTAAAAATCGTTTGATGAAATATATATGTATACTATTAAATTTTAAAATCCTTATTGGTTTTGATCAAAATTATATGGTATTTTTAGTATGACAAATTATATACTCACAAAAATATATAAATAATTGAAAAAGAAAATGTTTAATTAATTAATTTAACCCATTAATTAATTGGGGTCTCACTGACCCCTGTGTGGAGTTTACGTAAAAAAAAAATGTGTGTGTTGTTTTAGGGTTAACACAAAGGGATATAAGGGACGGAGGGGGGGGGGGGGGGGGGGGTGCTAATGTAAAAAAAGTACCGGAAAATTTAATATATACATACATATATTTGTATCCTTGTTCATTCAATTCTGAGTGTATTGATATATATATATATATATATATATATATATATATATATATATATATATATATATATATATATATATATATATATATATATATAATAGTATATTGTACATAATTAAAATAAATAAAGGATATTCTACTGCAATGGCATATAAATCTAGTTTCTGATATTTTTGATATTTTGATTTTCTTTTAGTTAGAATATAGATGAACAGTTTTACAAATGAGTTTAACACGGTAAAACAATATAAGAAGGCTGTTTTAGACGTAGAATGCATAAGATGATACACTGTTAACATTGAAAGCTTTACGCTTAGCTCCGTCTGATACTGATAAAGCACGAACAGTCAATACCTAGTCCAAGTCTAATGTATATCCCACTCAACAGCACGATTCCCTAAATAATCAACTTCATAATATCCAAGTCGCAATACAATAACTATTCAATACATTGTATAAATGTATAAAACTATTCTATTCAATGTAGCGTAGTATGAAATAATATATTAAGGTTGAACTAGTCTATACGGGGCATCATGTATAGAAATAAATAAAACTGGCACGTATAATTAAAGTCTTTTCTTTATATTGATAAAAAATGCACCAATTATGGATTCTTCTTCATTTCATAAGTTTTCTCTTAATACAATTTCCATCTTTAGTCCTCTATTTTGAGACACAGCTGTATACAGGTCGATTTTGGGAATCTTGGGCGTATGTATCTGTTGTAGATTACCTGGGCTTCGATTTAGTGTATCTATGGTTTTTCAAGAGAGTATGAAATGAAAAAGAATACATAAATAATGCAATTTATATCAATATACAAGAAACACTTTAATTATGTATGCATTATATTTGTTAGTTTTTGCATTTCTATACATGATGCCCCATATAGGCTAGTTCAACCCATGTCTGTCCGTCATTCTGTATTTTTGCGTATCAACAAATCTTAAAAAGTACTCGTTCAATTTTAAGGGAATTTGGATGGTAGGTCATAATTAGCCATTGTTGGTCCCATATAAGTTTCAACCTTCTGCGCTCTTTTGTTTCTCTTCCACATACGCACAAACATACATTTATTTATACCTATATCTTCAAAAGTCCTGATCCGATTTTAATAAAATTTCGATTGTTTATCGAAAATAGCCCTTGGATAGCCCCAGATTGATTTCAACCTTCTTCGCTCTTTAACTTTTGCTAAATTGATACTTTAATTCACGTTATGGTAACCACCATAACGTTAAGCTCAAGATCTCGGAAGTCCTCAAGGAGAAAAAGTATATTTGTTATGACGAGGTTTATGCTATCGCCTCACGTACTTACGTTAAGTGCGCGTTACTTGTTATAATTTAATTCCCATTCGTTTGAGCTTTATTGTATCTTGTTGTTGTCATTTCTGAATTGTCTATCGTTTTAGAATGAAGAAGGTTTTTACATTAAGGCCGAAACGTCGGGTTTATTGAGTTGTTGGTGGTTTTTTTGACTAAACACTGGGTTTTGTAATTTTTTTTTGTTGAATATTCGGGTATATATATATATATATATATATATATATATATATATATATATATATATATATATATATATATATATATATATATATATATATATATATATATATATATATACATATATATATATATATATATATATATATAATAAATAAATATATATATATATATATATATATTTATATATATATATATATATATATATAATAAATATATATATATATATATATATATATATATATATATATATATATATATAAATATATATATATATATATATATATATATATATATATATATATATATATATATATATATATATATATATATATATATATATATATATATATATATATATATATATATATATATATATATATATATATATATATATATATATATTAACTGATTTCAAAAGGATAAAGAATAAAGTATGTACATTATTAATAATTTTAGGTTTCGCTTGGTATTATATTTGAAATTTGATCATTATTATTATGATTCAATTTTTTTTTTATCAAGGTAAGTTAATCTGTGGGAAGGTCTTGCTGATGGAAGCAGACATGGTTGATTTAATATAAAATCATTTTATTCTTCGTCCTTGTGATATCGTCTACGTCAGATGTTTTTAAAGTGCTGAGAATTCTCATTTATAACTAGTTAAATCATTATGTAGAGTATATTTGCTGTTAAGCAACAAAATTCAGATAGCATATTTATTCTAATAATATATATACTTTATAAGTATTTGATTTACTTTCTTTTAACTGATTCTTTAATATCGACTAAACAAATATATTTGCCTAGGGGTACAAAAAATTGACTGCCAAATAGTGTGGCACATAGCTGCCTCACATCCTATCATGTACTTTATTAATGTTATGTTTTACGGCCCCATTATTGTATAATTTATTTAACTGTTTTCCCCTTTTTTAAATCGGTCAAAATTGTTTGAATTTTTTTTATGTGATCGTTCTAAAGAACAAAATTATTATATGTCTCCGATTTCAATAATTCCAAGACATAAATCCGTTTCAGACATCAGGGAACATTTTTGGTTTCGTGTCTGTCTGTCAGTCTGTCGTTCAATTTTTTCGAACTAACGTTAGAGACGACTAGGACTGCCTAGTCACAAGAGGCATGTTATGTTTCCAACCATATGTGCTGGAGTTTCATTCTCTTTACCACATTTGCGACAGAGGGTCCCAACAACTCCTGTTGACTGATTACCAGGTACAGCTCTTAAAGGGGTATAATTACCGTTAAGTTTAATTGAGTTAGTCCATTCGGATCCCGTTAGTACTTTCCGGTCCCAAATGTATTTGTTACAATTTGGATATTCTTTAAAATTCTCGACACCAACACCCTGCCACTTACATTTCGTCCACTCATCAAAACTTTTTTCATGCCAGGTTTTCGCGTATTAAATAAATGTACACTACATGTTAATTGAGAATTTAACAAACATATTTGACAATATATCCATTGATAGTATAGATTTAAAGAGATAAATAATAATTAATTAATTAATAAGATTTATTGGAATTTTAATTCCTTCAGGTATTATATTTATATGAGAAAGTTTGTCCGAATTCCTCGTACCGGTTTTTTTAATATTACTTTCTTTTTATTTTACAAATATCTATAATAAATAAAAAAAATAAAACAAAACTTATTTCTTTTAATATTTGTAAAAGTTCCAATACAAAGAGGAAAAAGGAGAATAAAACAGAAAAGAGGAAGAATGGAAGTGACTGGCTGTCAATTTTCTGCGATATTTATTTTCAATTTCTTTTTCAATTTGCACTCGACTCAAGAGGAAACATTTAAATGAGAGAAGAGAAAAAAAATATATGGGAATGAACGAAAAATAATAAAAGGTGATAATGAAAAATTGATTGCAATAGATATTCTATATATATATATATATATATATATATATATATATATATATATATATATATATATATATATATATATATATATATATATATATATATATATATATATATATACACACACCCGAATATTCAACAAAAAAATTACCAAACCCAGCGTTCGGTCACTAAAACAAAAATAACTCAATAAACCCGATTTTGGCCTTAATGTAAAAATCTTCTTCATTCTAAAACGATAGACAATTCAGAAATGATAACAACAATATACAATAAAGCTCAAACGAATGTGAATGAAATGATAACAAGTAAGGCGAGCTTCACGTAAGTACGTGAGGCGATAATCGTCGATTTCTGCACGATTAAGTTAAAATTATTTTGTGTGAAATTTTAATAGTGCATATTCTTTTTCTACACTTCAAGACCTTACTTGATCTCAAATACGGTTTCGATGATTTTGATTAGAAAATTCTAAAAGTAGTCCATTTATATAAAAATCTAACAATATAAGCCATTTTCCCGGGAAACATCTAGTTCCTGATGAAAAATAGCTGTAAAAGCGGTCGGAGAGAGGCCGGGTTCGATTCCCCGTCGAGGAGAAGTTATTTTTATGATACATTATGATAAAATGTTCAATAATAAAAAAATATACCAACGAAAACTAATAAATGGAAAACACTGGGTTAAGTAATTTTGAACTCGTATTATGACAAAGTTTGTCTAAGTTCTCTCTGAATGATTTTTGTTAAAGTAATTATCTATATTATTTATAATATAAGTTAGTTATATTTTCTCCTATTTAAAGTTTATTATTTAGTTATTTGGTAATACAATCTGGTTAACTATAGTGAAGGGCCGTGGCAAATAATAAGGTGTATTGAATTATACAGATTAATCAAGTGTACGGTCTTATTACCTGTTGCTTGGAACATTTGTCCTTGTATTATTAAATGTGGAGCGTGTACTCGTACAGAATCTCGTGTACTCGTACAGAACACGAGATTCTGAGAAGACTTATGACGTTAATAATTAATTTAAAAACAAAAACAGAATGTATCAAGTTCTAACAGAGTGTATGTGACCAACATCACGTAACTCGGTAATATATAGTTGGTCAATTATCCGTCAGTAGCTGCAATAAGATCCAGTTTTTAATTATATATCGACATATTAGTACAATTGCTTGGTAATAAAATGTATTCTCTATATTATTAAGAGAGATACATAAACACAGATTAAAATTGACGACTTAAATATATTATGTATCTTTAAATCTATAAATTCATCTTAATTTAAAATTTTTATAAAGTTTATTACTACTGGTATTTAAATAGCAGACAGCTTATAAATAAGTAGAATTATAATAATTAAAATAAGAACAGATAAATAATAATTCATAATAATAAAATGCATATGAATTTATTTAATAATAGTAATGCAAAGCGTTAGAATTAACACCCTTCTAATCTAGCTAAATTTTGTAACTTATGGATTGTTCGATGTAATATTATTAACCCTAGAATAACACCGTTATTTCCACATTCTAATCAGACACCGTGGGGTCTATATGACCCCACCTAGGTTTTCCCTTCATCCTGAAACGCGTGAGATATTATTGTAATATAAAAATATTAATTTCAATCTACAGGATCAATGCAATGAACAGAAGAAGGAAAAATAAAATTTTATTGACTTATAAACTAATGCTAATAATGAAACAAGGTATGAAAGAAAGTAACTTTTTGTTGTAACAAAGTTGGTTTTAAAAATTAAAAATGGCCAGAAAACAAATTTCCTACTATTTTTTTTTTTTATAAAAAGGAACCAATAAAAGACAAAAAATCACAAAATTATACAAAATATCTACAGTGAGGCTTTTAGCATTTTAAGCATTTGAAGGACAGATGCTCATCACAAATAGCACCATGGCAATCACTGCATAGCATTCTTGTCTTTTAATCCTTTCCTTCATGGTTTGACTAGGGAGATGCCTAATTCAAAAATAAAATCCTTCCGTGGTAGTTTCTTTTGCCAGTTGGCCATACAATGAAGAATAGCAGCGATGACACCTGCCTGATCGAGCATGCCAAAGAAAAACCGCTGAGGCCACCTGCGGGTCAAACGAATCTGTCCCACCTTTTATTTTATTACAGCTAATGATGATTTCAGGGTTGCCTGTATCAGAATCGATAGAATCATCTTGATGGAGGGTGGATTAGAGCAACTATAAATTAATGTTGGCTAAAAAAAAGTTGGTGGGTAACTACACCGTGGGGTCAGCTAGACCCCAGAAGCACTTGACAAGCTCACTGTACAAAGATTATGCAGAAACTGACACCTTTGATTGGTGAAATAGGGGGGCAGGAAGGCAAAGAGTATTTAGACAAGGAAAAAAAAAGCCATCTGTGATTCACAGAAATAAGTTCTGCGCTTAAACTCTTTTACTTGGGGTCATACAGACCCCCGGTGTCATTCTAGGGTTAACAATTAATTTCTTAATATTATGAGACGTATTAATAATTAAAATATTAATTATTAACATTTAGTCTAAAGTGGTACCCTTTATTAATATGAGTTGTAGTGAAGATCCTTTTAGGGTAATAATAAAAACGTCGATTATCTACGGCAACGTTTCGGCAATCCTGCCATTCTCAAGCCTGAAATATAGTTTATTTGCTGTAAAAAGTCGTTCCATTACCAACAATACATCAAGAACTAACTTACAAGTGTAAACTCATACCTAAAAATCGGTGTTGTGAGGATCGTTAAGGTGGTAATACAAAAATTTTATTAAGGTACAATAATATGTTCCGTCGTCAACATTCTATCATCTCCTCCACAACATCCTGTCTAAATTGACTTAACATCAACTACGTCCGTAACGGGACAGACTAGAGATTCAACATAAAAAATAATAATAACATAAAAAGAGACTAGTAACACACGTATTTAAAAACTAACATCTATATAAATTAACAATCAATGGTAACTAGAAGAAGCCAACAACTCTTATCACTGATTACATATCACAGATTATGAGATCTCTTTCTAACTAAGAGATAACATCACTTTATCTAAACCAAAAACCATTACAGTACACAAAAGCTAAATTAATTGATATACTCAACAAAAGTAATTCAATTTGAAAAAAATAATATAATATACTCTGGTATGATCATAATGTGATTATGAAGTCCCGTGGCGGGAATTATGATTTGAACAAGTGTAAATGCCACTATAGTATTTATTTAGTGATCTTGAATCGGTTTTTATGTTCACCGTGGATTCGGATCTAATCGCAATATTTAGAGCTTCTAGCATTTTTCTCCGATTAGACTTGTTTTCTATACCAATAATTTTGGTGTCATCAAAATTAAACTGATGGTTTGTGGCCAATGCATGTGAAGATAAGGCGGTATTAGAGTTGCCTTTGGATACATCATATTTGTGTTGTTTGATACGATTTTCAATAAGTTGGTTGCTTTCTCCGATATAACTTTTATTTCATTGGCCACAGGGTATTTCATATATCGTGCCGACTGTATTTGCGAAAGGTATTTTATCTTTCAAGTTGTGGTAAATTCTACCTGTTTTATTAAGTGGCTTATATCCAAATTTTATTTCTGGACAGTCGAATTTATTCATCAGTTTTTGTACTTTGTCAGACAAACCTTTAATGTACGGCATGCTGACAAATTTGGTGGGAGGGTTATTGGGGGGTAAGTTGGAATTATCATTATTGTCAGGGGTGGGATGTGGAGTGGTGTGTTTATACCAAAGTTTTTTTATTAAACCTATTGGGTAGAAATTATCTTCTAATTTATTGAAAACTTTGAATTTTAATTTCTTCCAATGAGATTTATCTGTGAGGGAAAGGGCCTTCTTTATAAGATTATTACAACTATTAATTTTCTGTTGTTTGGGATGGCAGGACCTAAAGTTAAGAAACCTATTGCTTTTGACTTCTTTTTCATACCATTCTGTAGTGATGGTACCATTATGCTCCTTAATTATACTTATATCTAAATAGTTGAGTCTATTATTAGTTTCTTTTTCCATTGTGAACTTGAGCCTCGGGTGGAAGTTATTTAGGCGATTCATAACAAGTTCAATTTCGCTATCTTTTATAATGACAAACAGATCATCGATGTACTTGACTATTATTTTAGGCTTAACAGTGTTGAGTGTATTATTAAGCACGTGATTCAACACAATGCCACTGACATTGACGGACATGGCACCCCCCATGGGGATCCCATGTTTTTGGGCGTAAAAATTGTAATCATACTGAAAGGTACCATTATTAAGAATCAATTTGAGGCAGTCTATATATAGGTTTTTGTCTTTAATGGAGGTATACGGTAGAATGCTATCCCAATTGGATCTAATAATTTGATAAAAGAGATCTAGTGGTACATTAGTAAACAGTGAGCTAACGTCTATTGATATCATACTTTCATCTGGGTTAATGTTTAATTCGTTGAGTTGGTGTTTTAATTGAAGGGAGTTTGCTATATCGTATTGGTTATTCCTGTTAAGATGGTCTAGAGATGGATTTATGAATTTTGCTAGCTTTTCTAAGGGAGAATTAATTTGGCTGATGATTGGTCTCAATGGGATGTTATCTTTATGAGTCTTGGGAAGGCCGTAAATTCTTGGACAAAAAGTGTTATTATTATTTAAAGCTGCTCGTTTGTGTTTGTCAATATATTTGTTGTTGTATAATTTGTTAATAATACCTTTATATTCTTTCTTAATTTTCTCTGACGGGTCACTTCTCAGACGTCTGTACGTTGTTTTATCGTCCAGCAAGTGCATCATTTTATCCTTGTATGATTTGAGGTCTAAGATAACAGTGGTGTTGGATTTATCGGATTTAGTGATTCTTATATTAGGGTTTTCTAGTAAAAAGCGTTTAGTCCGGGCAATGTCTAACATGATTTGTTTTTCCAGACTCCCATTCTGGAACTTACTATTTTTATTTTGAAATTCAATGATTTTATTAATAACATGACTCCTTAGCGCGCTTACATGATTTTCTGATGTATTAAGATTAAGAAGTAATAATTCAACATCCACTATAAAGTCATTTATATATTGTTTATTGTGTCCTGGAATACTGAAATTTGGGCCTAAACTGAGTAAATTCATCATGCCTATGGGGATGTTGGTATTGGTGAGATTTTGAATCCATCCTTTAAGGTGTAATTCTGAATATTGTTTCAAGTTAGGGTCAAAAAATTGATTTTTATTGTTAATAGGGTCTCTTGTTTTAATTTTTTTATTATGTTTCTGCTTAAGAAGATCTATGTATTTGAACTTAAATTCTTCAATAATGCTTTCTAATTCTATTATCTTAGGAAAATCTTGTACACTTAATTGATTCCAAAGTTTATTATAAGCATTGATATTTTGTGTCTCTTTCCAGTGAACTAATTTTATTTCTGTTTTTAAAAGAGAATTAAGCATATTGTTGAAAAATTTGGGGGAGTGTTTGTTTATAAATTCATTGTTAAAAAGGGATTTAATGTTTTTAATGCTATTAGTTAAATGGGCAGGAAAAAAGTTATTATTGACATGGTAATATAAATAGTTTTTCTTTGCTATAAGCTTACATTGTTTAACCATCAGGTGTTTTATATTCCATAA
Source organism: Gerris lacustris (assembly GCA_951217055.1). NCBI lineage: Eukaryota > Metazoa > Arthropoda > Insecta > Hemiptera > Gerridae > Gerris > Gerris lacustris. Next base: position 4,949,623 of record OX578282.1, read on the forward strand.
CATACTAATATTTGTATTGCTATCGAATAATGATTTAAAATTATCATCTAAGAGTAGTAACAGTTCATTCTCGGTGTATGTTGGTGTGATACGACGTCCTTCCATCCTAGAGCAGATATAACGGTGGAGAGGTATCTAATCTTAGTTCTCAACTGGTTATTCGGATCGTCCAGTAGTAATTTACATTTAGTCTAAAGTGGTACCCTTTATTAATATGAGTTGTAGTGAAGATCCTTTTAGGGTAATAATAAAAAACGTCGATTATCTACGGCAACGTTTCGGCAATCCTGCCATTCTCAAGCCTGAAATATAGTTTATTTGCTGTAAAAAGTCGTTCCATTACCAACAATACATCAAGAACTAACTTACAAGTGTAAATTCATACCTAAAAATCGGTGTTGTGAGGATCGTTAAGGTGGTAATACAAAAATTTTATTAAGGTACAATAATATGTTCCGTCGTCAACATTCTATCATCTCCTCCACAACATCCTGTCTAAATTGACTTAACATCAACTACGTCCGTAACGGGACAGACTAGAGATTCAACATAAAAAATAATAATAACATAAAAAGAGACTAGTAACACATGTATTTAAAAACTAACATCTATATAAATTAACAATCAATGGTAACTAGAAGAAGCCAACAACTCTTATCACTGATTACATATCACAGATTATGAGATCTCTTTCTAACTAAGAGATAACATCACTTTATCTAAACCAAAAACCATTACAGTACACAAAAGCTAAATTAATTGATATACTCAACAAAAGTAATTCAATTTGAAAAAAATAATATAATATACTCTGGTATGATCATAATGTGATTATGAAGTCCCGTGGCGGGAATTATGATTTGAACAAGTGTAAATGCCACTATAGTATTTATTTAGTGATCTTGAATCGGTTTTTATGTTCACCGTGGATTCGGATCTAATCGCAATATTTAGAGCTTCTAGCATTTTTCTCCGATTAGACTTGTTTTCTATACCAATAATTTTGGTGTCATCAAAATTAAACTGATGGTTTGTGGCCAATGCATGTGAAGATAAGGCGGTATTAGAGTTGCCTTTGGATACATCATATTTGTGTTGTTTGATACGATTTTCAATAAGTTGGTTGCTTTCTCCGATATAACTTTTATTACATTGGCCACAGGGTATTGTTTTTTATTATTACCCTAAAAGGATCTTCACTACAACTCACATTAATTATTAAGTGTGAAGGAGATTGGTTGGATTATAAGACCGTGGTTTGTGTGGTTTACTAATTTATTTCATACAAAGCTTTCGCTCAGGGAGCCTGAGCTTTATCAGCAAATTTGTTGATTATGTCAATTTTATAAAAATTGCTTTATACAAAAATGTAATAACGAGTTGTTAAAATGAGTCAACATTACTGTACACCTTATTTGATCACTGATGAAGCTCAGGCTCCCTGAGCGTATGCTTTGTATGAAATAAATTAGTAAACCACACACACCACGGACTTCTATTCCAACCAATCTCCTTCACTCTTATACAGTCCACATAAATAAACATCTTCAAATAATTATTAAGTTCTCAATATCCTTAGTGAAATATTTCAATCTAAATATAAAATAATTGTGAATTGCTAAATTGTTTTACATTTTAAATTTGAAACTATGTTATGTAGTTATAGTTTTTAAAATGTAAATTGTTATATTTATTTTTATAAAAAACACTCACGACCCTCTCTCATTGAGATAGTGTAAATAATGTTTATTCGCATTCGACAATATTAATTGTAAGTAATTATGTTTTGATTTGACTTTAGATTACATGAATTAGGTTCAATCTGTTAATATTACAATCTATATTTTTATTTTTCAAACATCATTAATTATTATATATATATATATATATATATATATATATATATATATATATATATATATATATATATATATATATATATATATGGAAAAGAAAATGTTATAAAATGATAATTTATAGTATTTTACATGTTTATTGCAGAACAACAACATGATAGAGACAGAAGATGACATTATATCAAGGCCAAAACGTTTTTTGATAAATAAGAAATTAATTGCTAGTTATAATTACACCTAACCATCCTTCATTTACAAAATTATAATGATAATAATAATAATAAGATACATAGATAAATATATTTATATGAATCTGTATAGATAAATAGATGATATAAAGATTGTTTTTTTACTAAAAGGTCTATTTATCTTATTTAATTATTAAAGATACCGTAATTGTAATACTTGTGCTTTGCCTTTGTGTCTTTAAGATATGAAAAAAAGTCATTGCGTTGTAAGCTTTTGATCATCAAAGTGTAACCTGGAAAAAAAGGAAAAACAAAATAATAAGAAATATCTATAGTAATAATAATAATAATAGTAGTAATAATATAATAGTAGAAAGCTATTTCAGATTATAAATGATTTCATACATTCTTTTTTTTTTTTACGTCACGACCAAGCAATCGTTAGTAATTATTTATAAAGAAGTCTTTTGTTCTGCATTATTATTATATTGTTCTTTTCTATTACTTATTTATTTTGAATCATTTATTCTTTTACCTTTTATAAGATATTAAATAAGTCCCTTTTCGATAATTTGTTAAGTGTTTAGTAATATTAAGTAGTAGGATTTATGATTAATTATTTATGAAATGAAACATTTAGGGGTACTTATTCTTATATACATATATACAGTGTGTTCACGGATTAAGAGCACGTGGGATGTAAATTACAAAACAAATCAAGTTGAAATTTTACCTTTTGGGCATCAGTCCTGCTTGGTCTTAAACTATAAGTCAAAAGTTGAAATTATATGTCTAAATAATTTAATGTACAGGGTGCTTTTACGATGAATTTTCAAAAAGTGTCAAGCCTAAAGTAAAGATCTTTTATGGTAAGAAGTTTTTTGTTCAGTGTCAAATTTCCTTTAAGAAACTTAAGTGCCGTGGTATAGTTCGGGGACACAATTTTACATTTATTTGCATTTGTACAATTATTAGTACTATTAATTAGTTGAGATCCTGTCCGAATTTTACGTCTGGTAACATTCAATCGACCATAATTCAAAGACTAGTCCGTTTATCTAAAACTTTAATTATATCATTTCAGCAGACATTTTTCCATAATTCGCCACACTTTTAAAATCCCTCAACTAAGAGTAGAAAGCTCTGGAATTTCATGGTCGAATTTAAAAAAAAAAAATCAAAATCTTTAAACTTAGCAGGACTTAAAAGATGCTTAGCAGCTGATAATTTGAAAACAAATGAGTGATTTTAGAAGTTTTTCTATTTTTTATGCTCTTTAAAGTGATTGTCCCTTATCCCAATTTCTCAATCTCATTTAGTTTTTGCGATATTAGGTTTTTTTTTGTAAATTTTCGTATAACACTCTAAACGAAGAAATAAATCGATATCTCGAGAACTATTGAGATATGGGCCTATGCTTACCCGACATTTTTTGTTGCATTTGACCCATAGAATCCACCAGTTTCGTTATGACATTTTATCGCGGGTTACTCTATGTATATACAGGGTGGTCCAAAAGTCCCCCCCCCCTCTTAACTTTTGAACGGTTTGAGATAAATTAATGAAACTTGGGGGATCTCTACCATGCAAAGGGAAGTTTGTTTTCATGCAATCACCCACTTGGGCAACCACCCATTTTGGCCCCAGGCCACCCAACTTCTGAATTTCAAATTGGAGTGTATATTTTTGATAGCATATTTGGATTTTACAGTGAAAAATAATAAACTTTTACTTGAAACTATTTTTTCTATCTCCATATTTTGCCCCCTACAGAGGGGCAAAGATAGCGAAATAACCCTTCCGATAATACGTTGTAAAATCTAAACGGTTAGAGATAAATTAATGAAACATAGGGGATCTTTACCATGTAAAGGGAAGTCTGTTTTCATGCAATCGCGCAGTAGGGGCAACCTCCCATTTTGCCCCCAGACCACCTAACTTCAAAATTTTAACCTGGAATATATATTTTTGATAGCAGATCTAGATTTTACGGTAAAAAATAAAAATATTTTACTTCAAACTTTTTTTTCTATCTCCAATATTTTTCCCCCTATAGGGGGGCAAAGGTATAAAAATAGTAAATTTCAGCGCCTGGGGGCAAAATGGTGGTTGCCCCTAGTGCGCGAGTTGATGATTACACACTTCCCTTTATATAGTACAGATCCCCCACTTCCATTACTTTATTTCAAACCGTTTAGATTTTATAACGATCTAAGTGTTATTTCTTTACTATGTATTTCGGAAGGGTTATTTCGCTATCTTTGCCCCCCTGTAGGGGGCAAAATATTGGAGATAGAAAAAATAGTTTCAAAGTAAAAGTTTATTATTTTTCACTGTAGAATCCAAATATGCTATCAAAAATATACATTCCAATTTGAAATTCTGAAGTTGGGTGGCCTGGGGGCAAAGTGGGTGGTCACCCGCAGTGGGTGATTGCATGAAAACAAACTTCCCTTTGCATTGTAGAGATCCCCCAAGTTTCATTAATTTATCTCAAACCGTTCAAAAGTTAAGAGGGGGGGGGGAGAGACTTTTGGGCCACCCTGTATATATATATATACATTTTTGTGTATTGAGACGTCTTTTTACAAATCATACATTTTGGCGTCCTCATGAAATAAGAACATTTTTAATAATTTGCTTTCAATTATAAGGTACTGTGGGTTAATATAGAGTTTTGATCGCAAAAAATTTTAATATATATGTTTATTAGCAATATACATTTTCTCATAACTCCGCTTATATTTCTACACCATTATGACAACTTTTTAAATTACCGCCGATGTGGCACTATATGTATATTCTGTCCACTGATAAGTTAATATCACGTCCAACTGTATATACTTTTAGTAAACTGCACCAATAAGACGTCCAGCGGTGTTGCCAAATCTTAATTTATTTTTATTAGGTATATAGTCCAGCCGTCGTATACTTAACCTTCGAGCGCTCGCGCCTTTTGTATACACAAGAACACTCGCGTGGGGGTACTTACACCGCCATCAGTTTTAAGTAGTGTTATACTCTTATGCATTGCTATTAGGGGTAAATTTATCAAAACTTAATTAAAACATAAAAAAATAGACTGCCAATTAGTGTGGCACATAGCTTCCTCGCATCCTATCATGTACTATAACAATTATTGTTATATTACTTTATTGTTATATTGTTTATTTATTAACATTAAAATCAATGTTAAATGTTAATGTTTAATGTTAATTTTAATAAAATTATTGTTATATTACTTTATTGTTATATTGTTTATTGTGTAAAAACTATTAATAGTTTTAGCGATCTTTATCACTTCATAGCTGTGTCGCTGTTGGTTTTACTAAAAAATGTATTTGAAAAAAATGTTTGTCTCATTGAATAGATGAAGTTAAATTTGTTTCCCGACCTAAAATTCCAATTTTAAATTTGAAGTTCACTTTTACGCGAGCGTTACTCGTGAACGCTTGAACGGATAACATTGTCCACCGAACTCGTCCTGGGCATTGGTAAAATGAACATGTCTACCAAATTTCATCAAAATCGGTCGACATTTACTCAAGTTATCGTCACACTTTTCATAACTCGCGGACTCACAGACCGACAGACAGACAGACACGAGACCAAAATTGTTCCCTGCTGTCTGAAACGGATTTCTGCCTTGGAATTTTTAAGTTAATTATTGCGAGGGTGCAAGTGATTTTTACTCCCAAGGTTTTACCTCCAGAAGGAAGAAACAAATATGGAAAGATTTTAATTTTAAATTACCATATTCAACAAAAAATATAGTTAGATATAATATTAACAATTCTCTAAATAAGTTTAATCACGTTAAATTATAGATAATAATTATTTGAATTTCAATGCTAAAATTAAATGGGAGAATCAGCTGGAAGCTGAGTCGTGTATATTGAATGGTGCTGACAACTGATGTATTTAAATATGGATTAGTTAATCTACATTTATAGAAATTATGTTTCCACTTTTAACTTGTTTGTTTCTTTTACTGATGAATCACTGTGGCAACTGTGGAGGTTACATGACATGTGTGAAGATGACATTATAGATTTCGACATTAAACAAAAGTTAGTAAATGAAATATGTATTAATACCAACCTAATTTACTTGTGCTTTATCTAGGGCAACACTGGAGGGAATCATGAACTTTCATGATTACTCCCTTACTTATTTTTCACTACTCCCTGTTTAACCCGACCGGGTGCAATGAGTAACTTCCCTCCCTATAAACTAAGGAGGAAAGATAAATTTTTCTCCCCGCTGGAGGTAAAAATTATTTTATATGAATGATAAAATTGTAGACAGACTGACGGACAAACTCGAACCAGAAATGTTTCCTGGTGAGTGCAACGGATTTCTGTATTGGAATTTTTGAAATCGAAATTGGTGACATAAAAATGTTTGTTCTTCAGAACTATCACATAGCTTCAATTAAAAAATAAATCAATAACACTGCCCAAATATATACGTGAATAAATCATGTTCCCGTTTTCTTCCATTAAAACTCGGTGTAAGGGGCGGCTTTTTTTTATACTAATTTGTGAAATTCACATTATTACTTTTACACAACATATTGAGAATTTGTTTAATATTAAGTAATTAATTCTTATCATAACCTTAAGAAAAAGGCCGGTATTTTTGCAAATACCGGGTATATGATTATAATTATTATGTGTTTATGACAGTGCAATAAACATTTAAATCCAATATATAGTACCGTTAAATTGATGCGTGTAATATTTAATTATTTTATTAATTAGGCTAATAAATAAATAATTTTAAATAAATTATTAATTTCCCCTTTGTTCAATCACTCTTAAAAGAGAAAGCTAAATACATAATATAAGCAATAAGCAAAGTCAATCGACAGAGTATATGTAGATATGACTAGTTAAGTTTAAGGAACACATTTCCTTATCAAGTAAAGCTAATTCATATTCACATCAGATTAGATAAGATCTCTACAAAACTCGTAATCAAATTATACTTTTCGTCACAATCTTCCCAGATTTTATATTACTACTACTATTTGTACTCGTACTCAAATAATAATATTACTAGGCATCGCGTGGCTCTATCATTAAAGCGAGCGGAATGGAATAAATATTAGATAGTTAATCATGATGAGTTGATATTATAAGAATATGCAAGTAATAGAGAGTCGTGCACTGGGGGAGAAGGGTTAATTCTACTATTCCTTAACTCTTCTACACGTCCCGGCCATTCCACTTCAAACTTCAATTATGTATTATATGAATTGTATCACTTCGATGCGCAAAAACTACTGTATGTATCAAGTTGAAATTTTACATGCCTGTTTCCATTGACATTTAGATGGTGTATATGAAGTTTTATTAAAATCGTTACCTTAGAACGTAAGATATCGGTATAAAGGTTGTTTCCTCTATTTTAAACGTTTAGGCCAGCTTTAATAGTTTTAGCGATCTTTATTAATTCATAGCGGTGCCGTTGTTGGTTTTACTAAAAAATGATATTGGTAAAAAATGTTTGTCTCATCGAATAGGTGATGATAGAATTTTTTCCCGTCCTGAAATTCCAATTTTAAATTTGAAGCTCACGTTTACGAACTTAGCCCGAATATTAGTAAAAGGATCATGTATCCCAAATTTCAACTAAATCGGTCAACTTTTACTCAAGTTATCGTCGGACACGTAAACGTTAGACACTGACAAATCGCTGGCTTCTGTACGATTAAGTTAAGTGTATGGACAGGATATGATAATTTACCGACTTGGCAATGAATAAATGAGGCAAAAATGTTTCCTTTGCTGCCTTGTTGCATACATTTTATCTAAGGGCGGCAGAAAAATGAAACTGCTAACATATCATCTTTATTAATATAACATAGTTAATTACTATGTTTCATTAATTGAAGCGAGCGTAGCGAGCTTCCTACATTTAACGAAATATGCTCTGTGTCTGTGTGTCTGAAACGTACGACGATAACTTGAGTAAAAATTGACCGATTTTGATTAAATTTGGTACACACGTTTATTTTACCAATGCTCAGGACGAGTTCGTTGGACAACTTTGTCTGCCCAAGCGTTCGCGCACCACGCGAGCGTGGTGCGCGAACGCTTGGGCACATGGTGCACATAGAATTTCAGGACGGGAAAAGATTCTACCATCATCTATTCGATGAGACAAACATTTTTTACAAATAACATTTTTCAGTAAAACCAACAGCGACACCGCTATGAATTAATAAAGATCGCTAAAACTATTAAAGCGGACCTAAACGTTTAAAGATTGTGTGGTTAGGGTTAGAGGAATAGTAAGAATGCAGGGTGGTTCCCTTACTACTAGCCGCTGTACTACTATCATACCATATATCTATCAACTCATCATGATTCATGATTATCTATTTTTTCAATATTCAATTCATATTTATTACCATACGCTCGCTTCAATGATATAGCCACGCGATGCCTAGTAAGATAATAACATACGTATTAACTAAAATGAATGTTCATAAAGAAAAAATAGTATTTAAACAATACAGTGTGGCCTACGGACCCTCGCTGTGTGCTGACTAGCACACACTTGACCTGTTTATTTTATATTTGTAAGGTTTATTTTGTAAAAATTGTATATTGCCTTTGAACCAATGATACTCATTTATAGAGCTCGTATTTTTATGTTTTGCACATTATATTACTATTACTGCAAAATGCATTTTAAGCTTCTGCACAAAGTACAAAAAGAAACCTAATATAACGGCTCTAGCTCTGTCTGTGCGTAGCTTGTTTCTATTAATAAACTACTATAGCTAGGAACGCAGGGACCGCGGAACAGGGGGGGCAGGGGGGGCGGCCGCCCCCCCCCCCACAGTAAACAGAGGGGGGGCATCGCCCCCCCTCGGTTAACTGGTATATTACCTAATTATGTTAGATATATAAAAAAAAATACTGATGCTGTAAAAAATCTGTTGAGGTTTAAGTTGATGATTGTAAGAGAGTAGAGTTTGAGTGTAAGAGTATCTCGATAGTATCATGTTGTTAATTTATATTTTGTAATAATTATTATAATTGAACTTAAAATATGTTTCACATTAGAATAAACTTTAAAATTTATATTTAATCAGATAATTAGTATACAAAAAATCAGTGATGAACATATAATACTTAAAACAATAATATTGATTTTTTTTAAACAAATCCATGGTTCACGCACGTTTCCAAATCAATTCGGGTCTTATTTTGAATTTATTAGCTATAAGGTACAGATAAAATTGTATTTGTTTATGTGATCGTTATTATTTTTATAAATGCTATTGAGTTTAGTCGAATTTCATCGCGAGATCAAAATTACTAGGCACTACTTTTATGATGATACTAATGCAAATTACAAATTAATTCTAAAAACTCTTAAGTATAAGTTTTAGAATAAATAATTATTATTATTTAAGTATAAATAATTAGAAGTTGTTACTAAAGTGTTTTTTTATATAGCAGTATAGATATTTAAAAAAATCGGTCAGAGACAACTCAGACAAACTTTCTCATATACGAGTTCATAACTACTTGGTCCGGTGTTTTCCATTTATCAGGTTTCGTTGGTACATTTAATTATTATTGAACATTTTTTCAAAATATATCATAAACATAACCTCCTCGGCGGGGAATTGAACCTGGCCTCTCTCTCTCCGTTTTTAAAGCTATTTTCTCAGTAACTAGATTTTTCCCGGGAAAACGGTTTATATCGTTAGATTTATATTCAAATGGACTACATTTTTAAATTTTTGAATTAATATCGTCGGAACCGTTTTCGAGAAATAATTTTTTTTCAGAGTTTTTGGGGGGTAGCGCCCCTAAATTTGGAGCTAAAATTCATTTCTCGATTTCGCCTCAGGGTATGATTTTTCTGAACATGTATGCCAAATTTCGTAAAAATCGGCCCTGCAGTTTAGGCTCCAGGTGTACTGACTGACGACAGACAGACAGACATTTTTTAAAAACCTCTTTTTTGGACTCAGGGGACCTCAAAAAGTGTAAATCCATTAAAATCTCCACATCGAATTTTCGCGTCATCACAATACTTTATATGAGAAAGTAAAAAAGTCACTAAGAGATACTTATAATTTAATGTATAAATTGATCTCAATGATATTAAAGTATTTTTTTTTTTTTTAATAAAAATGATAATTTTAGTTAAGTTTGATCTCTAAAAAAAATGTAAATTAAAATAATATAATTTGCACGTATAGTAAATTATCTCTTTAAACGCATTAAGTATGTTTTTAAGTGCAAATATTCTATAGAAATGTTTATAAAAGCATAACTTATTATGTAAAGTGATGTTTATCATTATGCTTTTTTAAAAACCTAATTGCTTAATTTGAGTGTTTTATTGTTTTATAATTACTAAATTAATTTTCTTTCTTCTTTTTTAGAAAATGTAGCCTCTATACACAAACTGGACATTAGTCCTCTGTATTTTGTCTTCCCCCTTTCTTTAAAATAGTTTTGCGGTGCTTGACATTTCTAAAAACGTTTCATTTTAGCAAACTGCTAAACCCGCAATACACGTATCATAATTTCGCCCCCCCTCTCTGAAATAAGTTCCGCGGTCCCTGTAGGAACGAAAAATTCAGCACTCAGGTGCATCTCGGCATTTGTGTCAACTGGACACTTTTTCGATTTTTTACACTTAATATTTTCAAGATGGCGGCCAATAAGGCGGGTGACTAAAAAAAAAATGTTTTAGACATTTGATATATAACATGTCATATGGTGTCTAAAACATTTTTTTTTAGTCACCCGCCTTATTGGCCGCCATCTTGAAAATATTAAGTAGGTATTAAGTGTGAAAAATCGAAAAAGTGTCCAGTTGACACAAATGCCGAGATGCACCTAAGGGCCGAATTTTTCGTTCCTAGCTATAGTAGTTTATTAATAGAAACAAGCTACGCACAGACAGAGCCAGAGCTGTTATATTAGGTTTCTTTTTGTACTTTGTGCAGAAGCTTAAAACGAAATAAAATCACCCTCTATGCTAAGAAATGTATAGTATTGCATCTAATGCACAAACATATGAATTTAATAGTAAAATGTGCAAAATATAAAAATACGAGCTCTATAAATGAGTATCATTGGTTCAAAGGCAATATACAATTTTTACAAAATAAACCTTACAAATATAAAATAAACAGGTCAAGTGTGTGCTAGTCAGCACACAGCGAGGGTCCGTAGGCCACACTGTATTGTTTAAGTAGTACCCTATTGATGGTGTTTTTTAAAATGCTAAAAAGCTTACTTTGAACTATCCTATGGGTCTGGGTCTGATATTCTCAAAACACATAAACAAACTTCATAAAGTATTTTTTTGCCACTGAACCGGACTACAACCATATAAATACATCGAAAAGACCATAATTATGAAAAAAAACGTATTTTGTGAATAAAAAATAAAATAATATCTTTTTCGAAATTTCCAAAAAGTGGTATCTTTACTTTTGGTTGAAGAACGAATAAAGCCAAAGAGCTGGTTTTAGTGGTTTAGGAGATTTTATCAGTTTTTTTTATCAAAGGGATTTTTCTCTAGGATGCGTCGTTTCGGAGTTATAAGCGAAAAACTAAAACAACTTCCGATTTTTTATGATTTTCGCCATTTTATTATGGTGAAGCCAAATCCGAAACTCGTCAATAATGAGATTTTCAGATTCAGCACCTCAAAAACGTAAAGATCCGTCAAGAAAAATTCTTCAGCAATTTTTTCCTGTCCAAACTACCAAATGACTATGGACTATTAGAATAGAACTGGCAAGAACAAAAGTCAAGAAGGTTGATTCACTCACACCTTATCAGAGATACAAGCGTAAAGGGTTTGAATGTTGGAGGTGGGGTATTGGGCGGCAAAACCTTGCATTGTTGCCCGATCTGCGGAGTTCCGATTATCCGTCGACTGTACAAAAATATACATTTCTAGATATACATCCACAGCACTACCGCCCCTATAGGAAATAAGTCAAACTAAAAATATACATTTTTTTTCAATTTTCGACCATTATTACTTCCCTCTCAGATTTCAAACATAGCTTATTTGAAGCTTTTAGAACGAAATTAACACGGGTTGTAAAGTGACGTCCGGTATACGGAGTTCATATTGTCCCGGACGTCATATTGATGGTAAATCCCTAATGTATGGACGTCATAATGGTAGGAAGATATATATATACATATATATATATATATATATATATATATATATATATATATATATATATATATATATATATATATATATATATATATATAAACTTTCTACAATTAAATCTTATTTTAAAAGGATGAATTTCCTAACACTCCTTGCCTTTCTACTTATCCATTCTGTCTAGTCATGTCAGCAAATTGAATTTAATAATCTTTAACAGCAATCTAGCCTAGATCCTAAATTCAACTAGGCGTGCCAATTTTACAATTCCCGTACCATCTACGTAATACAAGGGATCTTAACGAATAAAGTTTTAAATTGAATACGAGAAGACAATCTTGGACGGAGGGGGGGGGGGGGGGGGGGGGGTTGAAAGTTCAGCGTTTTGAAGAAAGAAAGACTTGAAGCAGAAAAAAGAAAGACTGGTAGAAAAATAAAACGCATGGCAGAAGAAAAAAAGAAAAGTGTCACAACTGGAGTCTAATCAACATTTTGCTTCTTCTTATTTTCTTATTGTTGGATCTCATTTTGAGACTGAGATGTCCTTTAAGCTTCCAACATTTTCTCTCTTGCTCCTACTTCTGGAAGCAATCAAGAGTTCTATCTCCTTTAGACTTCACAGCGTACGTTTCAAAAACAAAATAAAACACTATAATACATCCGCGTGGTAAAATAGAAAGGATAGGAAGAGAAAAAAAGATTAAAATAGACTGCCAATTTGTGTGGCACATAGCTTCCTCACATATTATCACGTACTTTATTGAATATATGTTCTACAACCCATTATTGTCTAATTTATTTAATTGTTTCCCCCCGTTATTTCAATGTCAAAATGGTTTTGATTTTTTACATGAATTAAAGAATCAATTAAGCATAAGTTAAAGAGCGCAGACGGTTAAGATTAATCTGGTGCTATCTGCGGGCAAATTTCGACAACCCATCTAAATTTCATAAAAAATTCGATGAGTAGTTTTGAAGATATAGGTGTAAATAAATGAATGTTTGTGAGATTACAAAAATATATAACACTTGTGGAAAGTGTTTAATTTTCCACGCCATTTTGTCAAAAAATCCCCCCCCCCCCAACGAAACCCTTTTTTCGTGAGACTCCACGGACAACCAATTTTTTAGTTTTACCAACAAAACCATAATAACTATCCTCAAATTAAGCAATTTTAATAAATATTCAGAAAATAATTATTTATGCACCTAGGGAGTAAAGTAAGCCATTATTCCCTGAGCGAAAAAGTTGGTTCTTGAGGCGAAGCCGAAGGAACCATGGTCCCTAAATGCCAAGGCGAAGCCGAGGGAATAACTCTAATTAGCTCCCCAGGCGCAGCCGAGGGAGATAATTATCGCGAGGGGAATAATGGCACTTTACTCACGAGGTACATACAATATTTTATCTCCAGTAGGAAGAAAATACACATTTTCGTCCATAGCACAGTTTTTATTTATTATTTTAATAAATAACAATAATTATTAGCACATTTAATAGCAGATATAAGAGATTCAATGTTAGAAATAAATAAGAATTGGAATTAAACTCAAATAGAAGGTTATTTAGATGCAGGTTATAAACAATGAATCAATGATAAACATGGTCAAAAAAGCGCAGTGCCATCAACCTGATTTCAACAACTTCATTACATTAGCCATTCATTTTCTACTATTTATAAAATAATTAAGTTTCAATCTTTACTTTTTTGCCCTACTTTACTTTTTCGCCCTACTTTTACTTTTTCTCCCTACTTTTTGAGTTCAGGGATGAAATGACCTGTTTTAGTCCCTCTAAACTAATTCAAAATCATAACTTTTTCTCCCTACTGGAGATAAAAGTAATTTTACTTCAGTTTTTCCGTTTCAATAGACGTGGCCTACCTATTCACAACGACCAACTACACCATAATTGCTCTTTTGTTTAAAAAAAAAAAATGTCATGAAAACAAAAATATTTACAACACACTTTATCACATCCTCAAAATCATGTTTAGCCTTCAAACGATAAAGAACACTCACAAAAGATCTTAACTGATATTGTTCCTTAAAAAAAAAGGAGGGGGGTGGGGAAAAAAATGATAGCACAAAGAAGTTAAAGAAGTGCACGTTACCAGCAATAAATATGGTGGGGTAGGGCCGAGGCTACAGAGAAGAGCCAAGGGCCTGTATTATGTTCATTGTATTGGTTAATGCGTCGAGACCTAGAGGCTGGCGCCACTGCAAACAGACAGACAAGATACTTTGGAATTGGGATCTGTCTTGTGTATGGATCCGTAGACGAGGCCTCAGGTTTGGGAAGTTTAAAATAAAATGCACGGCCACTCATAAATCAAGTGCAACCCTTTAAGGTCTGTACAAGGTCACGCCATGTTAAGATGAGTCTTAGGGTGTTTTTTAACTAGGCTTCGTGTAATTATACATTACAACCATTATCTACTTTTTTAAAAAATAAACAAAAAACAAACAAGAGTTTCATTTGATTTAAACAGTTAATTAGAGATACTAGATAATGTAAAGAAATTAAAATCTAGTCTATTATGTGCTCACCACGCACTAAATATCAACTAATCGGTACTTCTTTAGATTGTTACTCCCCTATGTTGTTTTAGAATAAAAATAACTTTGACTAAATATCTATTAATAAAAAGAGATGTTTAGTCCAATGTAGTTTTGGACAAAGGAATATCCCACTTCTGTTTTTATAAGGAGAGTAACAGTCTAAAGAAGAACATTCCGTACACCTTCTTTAGATTGTTACTCCCCCTCTGTTTTTTCATAAGGGGAGTAACAATCTAAAGAAGTGCCAACTAATCTACTATGTTGGTTTAATATACAATCTATAGCTTCTGATTTGAGCTATTATATCAGAGAAACAAATAAATTCATTGTTCACCATTATCTAATTTCATTTGTAATAACATGTATACATAATCATATTCATTATAATAAAGTTTAAAATTACAAAAAATCAACTAATCTATTATTTTATTTTATCTACGATTGTTACGAAATATAAACATTGTATCTCTATTTAGATGCGTGGAAAGTGATTCTTTACGTACTTGTATTCATTGCGCATGCGCGTCTCGTAATTCTGAAGAATTCCTCTTTTTTACCGCCCTATGGTGGTAAAAAAGTAGAATTCTTTTCCTTTACGCACGATTAGAGAATTTGTTTTCAATTAACAAAACTAATTTGCTGTTTGTTTAATAAAAAAGTAACTGTTTATATCGACTTTTTTTGTGAAAATCAATGAGTGATTTAAGTGATTATGACGAATATGAGGAGAATAATACGCTTCCCGAAATAATTAATTCGGCACAAAATACAACTAATGAATTAATGTCATCTGTATCATAAGAGAAATACGAACTTGCATAAAGGAAGTTTATTTTTTTTGTATTTATTATTTAAATCTAACAATCGTAGATAAAGTACAGTACGCAACTCGTGCGAAAACGGCATTTTGCATTGCTCGTGTGGTTTAACTACCCTCGCTATCGCTCGGGTGCAAACTCCACACTCGCATGCAAAATGCTACTTTCCGCACTCGACGAGTAATGTACTATTATATACTATCTACGGCTTCTGATTAGATCAGTGGCTCGATTGCAATAAAATGTTTTTAAATTTATTTATTTATTTATTACTTTTTTTACGAGCCCCTAAACAGCAAGAATGCCACAAGTAGGGCGCTCAGAAATACATATAATAAAATATGGAAAAACAAAATTAAATATTTAACTGATGATTAACATTAGAAAAAATAATAAAAATTAACAATTACATTAAATAAGAGATTATATAATAGTGAAAATAATAAATAACAAGAATAAATAAGAAATTGCAGATCACTCAATAAAGGGACAAGTTAAACCTATTTTGGACAAACACAAATAGTCAGGACAACGAACTAGGGCATTGATTGAGGAGACACAACGGACAAGGGGACAACTGTCTGACAACTCCTTGATATAGAGAGGACGACCAGCTCGCCTTCCAGGAGGAAGGACAACAACTTGGTCCTGAACCAGGCAACAGACTGTCTTCCCAGACAGGCAGTTCACCAAGAATAGAACCTCGTAAGCTTTGCGTCTCTTATATAAAGGTTCCAGACAGAGGCGTTCACACAGAGATTCATACCCATAAAAGACACGCCGATACATATAC
This sequence comes from Gerris lacustris, assembly GCA_951217055.1. Taxonomy (NCBI): domain Eukaryota; kingdom Metazoa; phylum Arthropoda; class Insecta; order Hemiptera; family Gerridae; genus Gerris; species Gerris lacustris. The sequence goes on from OX578282.1 coordinate 4,966,013, forward strand.
TTCAAATAACATGTGCGAACAAAGCTGCGCTGAATATTCTCAATTGAATTAGACTTGGTTAAACCATATACATTCCACACAGGGGGCACATATTCGAGGACTGGACGAACAATTGATTTATACAATAAAATGAAACAATTCAGAGAGAGATCGTGGGAGATCCTGCGTATCAAACCAAGCCGTTGGTTAGCCTTGCTAATCATAGCATCAAACTGACCATCGAACCTAAGTTAACAATCCAAGATAACACCCAGATCTCTCACTGAGGAAACACGGGCAAGAAGAACTCCATTCAAGGAGTAGGGAAAGGACAAAGGAGAGGAGGTGCGACAGAAGGAAATCACCTGGCTTTTGCCTGCATGAATCTCCATATTGTTAAGTGTACACCACAGACAAACTAGGTCGATGCTCGCTTGGAGTTGATGACCGGAGCTAAAATTTTCAATATCAAGAGATATCTTGAGATCATCAGCGTAAAATTCAAAAGCGCAGCCTAGAAGACTCTTGCCTAAGTCGTTGACAAAAATATTAAAAAGAAGAGGACCTAGGATAGAGCCCTAAATACAACCAATACAGTGTGTATTAACTTCTCTGCCAAGAAAAGTGATGAGTTCTTACTAGTCTTATTTACCGCATAAACCACAATGTAGTTTAATGTAAATTGTCAGCGTCCTTATATTTATTCTTGTGTCAATACAAAGTATCTCGGTGTCTTTCTTGATAGAAATGTAAACTGGAAATGTCATATCTCTCTTACTCGCTCTAAATTAACTGGCTTAATTAGAGTATTTCGCACAATAAGAAATTATTCTGTTACGACTGATATTCTTAAGCAAGTGTTGTACGCTCTTGTCAATTCAAGGCTGACTTATGGTCTGAGTGTCTGGGGAGGTGCTTATAATAGTACATTACGCGTCGAGTGCGGAAAGTAGCATTTTGCATGCGAGTGTGGAGTTTGCACCTGAGCGACAGCGAGGGTAGTAAAAGCACACGAGGAATGCAAAATGCCGTTTTCGCACGAGTTGCGTACCGTACTTTATCTACGATTGTTAGATTTAAATAATAAATACAGAAAAAAATACAAACTTGCTGTATGTAAGTTCGTATCTCTCTCTTGATAAATACGGCATTAATTGTTGAGTTGTATTTTTTGCCGAATTAATTATTTCTGGAAGAGTATTATTCTCCACATTTTCGTCAAAGTCACTTGATTCACTCATTGTTTTTCACTAAAAACTCGATATAAACAGTTACTTTAATAAAAAAAATAGCAAATTAGTTTTGTTAAATGTAAACAAACTCGCTAATCGTGCGTAAAGCTGAAGAATTCCTCTTCTTGACCGCCCTAGGGTGGTAAAGAAGAGGAATTCTTCAGAACGATGAGACGCGCATGCGCAATAAATACAAGTACGTAAAGAATCACTTTCTACGCATCTAAACAGAGATATAATGTTTATATTTCGTATCAATCGTAGATAAAAGCATTTTGTAAGATTGATTTACTTTAAAGATGTCACATGCAACTCATTTCCTTTATTTCTAATGATATTAAGTCGTTTTCTCGGGAAAAATCTAGTTCATAAGAAAATAGATTTAAACGCGGACGAAGAGAGGCCGGGTTTGATTCCCCACCGAGGATAAATTATTTTTATGATAAATTTTGATAAAATGTTCAATAATAACTAAATGTACCTACAAAAACTATAATAAATGGAAAACAATGGGCTAAGTTAAACTCGTATATGAGAAAGTTTGTCTGATTTGTCTCGCACTGATTTTTCTAAATATGTGTATGCCAAATTTCATGAAAATTGGCCTATTAGTTACAACTGCACGCAGTCTGTGCGACTGCATAAAGAAGACGAGACAGTAATTTTTTCAAAAATCCATTTTTAGGGTTTCGTTGGTGAAACCAAAAAAAGAAACCCTTATAGTTTCGTTCATGTGTCTGTCTTTCTGTCACTCTGTACGGTTCCAATAACTTTTGAATAAAAAGAGATATAAACACGAAACTTTCCAATATTGAAGATCGTTTTAACGCACACACAGGAAAAATATAGCGAACTCAAAATTATCAGCTCTTCAAATCTAAAATGGCGGATAACTCACGTCATGCAAAAAAAATATTTTTTAAAACTTTTGAGTGGGGTATCAAATGAATCTTATAATTAATAATCTCATCAAAATTTTGCGTCCCCCTCTAAAAATATAAAAAAATATGCAAAATGTGCGTTCTGCTGGGCCATAGAAAAAATAAGACTAGCATTTCTATCTGATTAACTGGGAATCCAAGATGGCGGCTAATTGCTGTCAACATTTTTTTTTTTAATTTTGAGTGAGGAATCAAATAAAAGGTATTGAAGAGTAGATTACAAAAATATACAACACTTGTGGAAAGCGTTTAATTTTCTACGCCATTTTGTCAAAAAACATCAAAATCTTGCCCCCCCCCCCCCCCCCCCCCCCCCTTTACTAATTTCATGTTTACAACACCAACGAAACTCTTTTTACGTGAGACTTCACGCACTACCAATTTATTTTTTGGACTCAAATAAGTTAAAAGAAGAGGAATTGTTTGTAAGATTTAAAAGTGGTTTGAAAAGGGGTATAGACGAACACAATTATTGCGGAGCGGTACGAAATTTCGGGGACAAGGATAATGGCGGACTAAGATAATGAGTGGCGAATGACCACAGCATCCTCACCGATACAAAGTCCCTTCCAATTAAACTGCGGTTTCCAGTTTCTGCGCCTTTGAAACAACAGAGAAAAAAATATAGGGTTTGCTCCAATTGCTCCAATATAATCCAAGGAACCCTGTACGGACCAAGTGTTCATTTTTTGGAGACCTCTCTAATGACCGGTTTGATTTTTGTTCGCTGTCTACATGCTTCGACCAAACCATTACAATGAAGCGGATTTTCGCCAAGAGACATCTGCAGCGCGTTTCAATAGTTAGTGGTTTTAAAAAATAATAATAATCCGAACCTACGGTTTCCATAAGAATACCTTCTGTCGTTCTTTTCCTGCTAACTACAGCCTAATTCACTGAAGTATCCAACGCACAATGGACACCACTTGTTCTTTTACCGAATTTCTATTCAAATATCTGAAAGTTCATTACGTGACTTTGCCTCTAGTACCTACACTAACATCAACAGCTTGAAGACATATATCGAATTGCGTCTCAACTAAGACTAATTTCAAAAGAAATCTGGGATTAGGCCAAATTTAAAATAATAATAATAATAATAATAATAATGGCTGTGTGGTTGCAGAGTAAAGCACCATAAAAATACTTATTGGAAGGAAGTTTCCTGTGGCACGTTATAGCTATATCGTCTGGAGCCCGGGAGTGAATCCAAAAAAAAACGAAATCGACCAATGACGATAACTTGAGTAAAAGTTGACCGATTTAGTTGAAATTTGGTATACATGTTCATTTGACAGGGTCTGATGGGACAGTTCTTTTCTTTTCTACAACCATCTGCTTTTACTATAAACTAATCAAAATGTACCTCCATATCAATTATTGTAAGACGCTCTTTTCAAAGATAATAAAAAGCTTTTCTTTTAATTTTGCCTTAACTCCGCTAGTACTTTTTATTTTGTCTCTTTTTCTAACTCCGTCATGTATAAGTAGTTAGTATCATATACTTTTAGCACTGTAATTTTATAATTTATACATATTTAATAAAAAGCGTAAGGAACTTAGTTCCTACCGGGTGTCCCGCGACACCATACATATTTTTTTTTTTTTTTTTATCCATGACAAACAGAAGGGGTAACTTTAGGTAAGAGCTCAATTTTCACTGTATTAATATTAATATTGTTTTGGTCTTTGGTCTTTCGATGTATAAAAGAAAAATACACTGCCAAATAGAGGTGCACATAGCTTCCTCGCGTCCTATCGCGTATACTCGAATGATTTTAAGCTTTTAAAATCCATTAATGTATAATTTATTTAATTTCCCCCCGAATGAAGCCTTGTGGCCTGGTCTCGAGGTCCCTAGGCTCGCTGTGCTATTGAAGAGATAAGTCAATTAGAGAGGTGGGGGAACTAAACCACCTCCAATTTCCCTCGTCTATCTCCCTCCCCGTATTCTCTCCATAATAAAAAGTATTTAGTTTTTTTTAACACTTCATAGCGGTGTCTCTGTTAGTTGTATTGAAAAATGTTTTTTGTCTCATTGAATAGATGAAGTTAGATTTTTTTCCGACCTAAAATTTCCATTTTAAATTTGAAGTTCACGCTTACACGAGCGTTGCGCTCAAACGCTTGGGCCAATAACGCTGTCCACGAACTCGTCCTGAGCATTGGTAAAATGAACATATCTACTAAATTTCATCAAAATCGGTCCACTTTAAGTCAACTCCACTTTAAGTCAACTCAAGTTATCGTCAGACGTTTCACGGTTCGCGGACACACAGACAGACAGACACGAGACCAAAAATGATCCCTGATGTCTGAAACGGATTTCTGTCTTGGAATTTTTAAAATCGGAGACATACAATTTTTTCGTTCTCAAAAGTGAACACAATGCTTCCGTTACGCTCGGAAGCAATAAAAGGAAGAGAAAAATGATTAATAATAAAACGATAAATAACAAAAAATGGTTTTCTGAACGTGACGAAATCTTATATATTGGAGATAAAGAGGTAAGTTCAACGCTACTGCTTATCGACTATATTACGAACTTTTACCACGTATATAAAAAATAAAAACGATTTGAGTCGGGTAGCGAAACTTCCAATTAAGATGATTTGGCATCGCCACCACCGGTCTCATACAGACCCGCACGCACGACTGAAAAGATATGGGAGCCTACGTCGAGTTTTCGACCCAAACTAAACCCTAAAAATCAACCAACCGTAAACAAATAGTCGAGCCAAAACAAGTTTATTATAAAAATCAGACGTCGGGCTCTCGAAACACAGAACAGGGGCTCGGCCTTAATGACTTGCAGAGGGCGAGGCCACACAATCCCAGGACGTCATTAGAGCTCTCCGATACACAGGGGAGTCCAGATACGAATCCAAGATAATTGATCTGGCCCCAGTATCGAGACAAGAATCGTCCCGAACAATCTACCGAACCACTCACGGGTTAAAAACTAATTCCAAATATATAATAGTGGAAGAATGGGGTCCTTAGGATCTACAGAGGCTATCATCATCTTGTGATCACAAGCTTTAATCTTAGAGGGCAAACCATCATCCTGCCACGCAAGCCTCCTACTTCTCTAACAACCAATAAGTTACGCTTCAGATATCAGACCTACCCGAATATACAGAGTATAGAGTGAACTACCAACTATCCGCAGACTAACAATATATACAGAGTACAGAGTAAAGAACCAACTATCCACAGACTAACAATATATACAGAGTATAGAGTAAACAACCAACTATCCACTGACTAACAATATATACAGAGTATAGAGTAAACCACCAACTATCCACAGACTAACAATATATACAGAGTATAGAGTAAACTACCAACTATCCACAGACTAACAATATATACAGAGTATAGAGTAAACAACCAACTATGCACAGACTAACAATATATACAGAGTATAGAGTAAACAACCAACTATCCACAGACTAACAATATATACAGAGTATAGAGTAAACCACCAACTATCCACTGAATAACAATATATACAGAGTATAGAGTAAACCACCAACTATCCACAGACTAACAATATATACAGAGTATAGAGTAAACCACCAACTATCCACAGACTAACAATATGAAAACATGAAAACTTAATCAAAATTTTCACTCTGAGTAAAAACGCATATTAACATAATGAATGAGGATGACACTCATAATTTTAACCATATTGTAATCAGAACACATTCATTCTTATTCATGAATTCAGCCTTCGAACTAAAATATAATTACATATAAGTATAAAATATATGACGCAACTACTAATTACGCTCAACTATTAATTAGTTAGGATTCTATTTCCAGAGAAGTGGTATATCCTTTACCAGCTAATTATAACTAGAGAGGTCAATAAAATACTGTGGCAATTAGTGTGGCACATAGCTTTCTCACGTTCTATTTTGTATACTTTAATGATTTTATGCTATTGAAATCTATTATTGTCAAATTTATTTCATTTCCACTCCCCCTTTTAAAATCAGTCAAAATTGTTTTGATTTTTTACATTAATAATTATTGTATCGGTAAAATTGCAGTTATCCAGCCACCTTAGGAAAAAAGGTTAGAAAATTAGGGAGGGGGGCCTCACTCGAATTTACTTTTATTTAGACAAAGGGATATCACCTCTAAAATAAATTAATTATATAGATATAATCTATCAAATGTATAAATCTTTAAAATAAACTGTTTTGACAAAGGGATATAATCTGTTATGAGTATAAATCAAGCGAAATTGTGCTGTCAAGCGATTCTCGACTGTATCGAGCACTACAAATTAGCTAAAGTATCAATTAAGCATAATTTAAGGAGCGCAGACAGTTGAAATTAATGCTGGTGCTATCTACGGTCTACTTTCGACAAACCATCAACATTTCTTATGAGTATATACGTGTAAATAAATGCATGTTTGTGCGCATGTGGAAGAGATACAAATAAGCGAAGAAGGATAAAACTTATATGGGACCACATTAGATAGAGGTGGTTAGAGGTGGTTAGAGGTGGTTAGAGGTGGTTTGTGCTCCAATTTTTTAAATTGGAGACCTAAAAATGTTTCCTTCTTCAGAACGATCACATAGCTTCTGTTACCTTTGGTAAGCTCGGAAGCAAAAGTAACGTAACACCATTGTCTCTACAACTTCATATCAATTATCAACAAACTCGTTTCAACATTTTATATAATCTTCAGTGTATGTTTTAGCATAGTAAGTAAAGGAATAATAATTAAACATAAAAATAACTTTTTATAATTCTACTTTTCGAATCATATGTAGTGTTGATAATATAATTGTTATACATAATGACAGTGAAAAAAATAGTTCCGAATTTATTTACTTCATATATATAGCAACCAACCAGACAGCTGATCTTAAACCTATAAAAGGACAAATCTTTGTACAACGGATCTCACCAACACCGAATCTAAACCGTGCCATCGATATGCCCCCGAGTAGTGGACAGAAAGAAAAGAAAAATGAGTACAAGTAAAGAAGTACATATGCAGAAAAATTAAACCGATACCTAGGATAAAAGTGTAAACAAACCTGGTTGTCACACGTCAATTAATCTATTTCTTTGTTTACTTTTCCTGTTTCGCTGTCATTCAAATTTTATCTCTTAATAAAGATTCACAAATTTGAAACCCGTCAAAATAAAGATCGTAAATAGGGGACATGTCAAAACAAATAAAATAACTTGCGGATTTTTTCCGAATTAACTTTCCATACAGCAAAATTTGCTGAAAACGAGTTAAATTCTGCTGAAAGATGGCTAATAGTATTAAAATAATGCATTGTCATCGTGTTTTGAGCTATTCTAAAAGTTTTAAATGTCTAGCTATTCGGGAAGTTAGTTAAAAATCGATTGCAAGATTTGTACTGGACAAACAAACAAACAAGAAAGCAAGCTAATGAAAATGTAGTAAAAAGTAAAAGTAGTCTTTCACACACTTACACTGAAGATGATGTAAAATGTCGGAACGCTTTTGTTTATGATTAATATAAAATTGTAGTGACAATAGAGTTGTGTTACTTTTTATTAATCTCTGTAGTCATACTTTTATGAAGTGGAAGCACAAAATCACTGTTATAAAAACCAATAATTTCTTCACTAGTAACTCCTACTTCATATGTGATAATCAAAAACACCGTGAAAAATAATCAAATGTAAAATAAATTTAACTAAATAAACTTTGATCTATACTCTTGAAAATATTTAAATAACTCTCTACAGTAAAGTGTTTATCAATTTATTAGTAGCACTTAAGAACACATTGCTCATACTAAAAGAAAAATAAGGTAATATAAAAAATATATATTTCTGGAAAAAAAAAATAAATAAACACATAAAAAATTGAGTTATATCTTTTTCGTATAATAAGCCTATTTTTAGGGTTCTTGATACTGTTTTATATGGCTCATAAGTTCAGTTCCACATTAGTTATAATATATATATATATATATATATATATATATATATATATATATATATATATATATATATATATATATATATATATATATATATATATATATATATATATATATATGACAGCTTTATGATGAAATTATTCACAGGAAAAGGGCTTCATAGAGCGATGAGGGAGAGGCAAGAGAAAAAAAAAATACACATTGGGCTTTTTTACTTGGGATTTTATATGTAAGAGGGTAGAATAAATTTCCAAATAGATAGGCATTTTACATAGGCTTGGGTGAGATGCTTGGGGGTCAAAAAGCTAGTCCACAGTGGATCGATTATTTAAATACAGTCGTCTAGATGTCATATTTCAGGGGATGTGGGAGAAAACTGGTGATAAAAAGGAAAACGCAGCGGGGTTCAAGAAAAGAGTGATAAAACACATCAACTAAACATATATTCTAGAATCAGTTGTGACTGGTAAATAATAAATATTGAATTCAATAAGCAGTGTAATCTTCAGAAAACAGGAATAAAAAATATTCAAAACACTGTGTTTAACACCTCCTTTATACATTTCGACAAGTGGAAAATGATCGATTCTACGCTTAGTCGAAATAAATAGAATAAATCGTTATTTATGCACCTAGGGAGTAAAGTAAGCCATTATTCCCTGAGCGAAAAAGTTGGTTCTGGAGGTGAAGCCGAAGGAACCATGGTCCCTAAATCCCGAGGCGAAGCCGAGGGAATAACTCTAATTAGCCCCCGAGGCGCAGCATAGGGAGATAATTATTGCGAGGGGAATAATGGCACTTTACTCAAGAGGTACATACAATATTTTATCTCCAGTAGGAAGAAAATACACATTTTCGTCCATTGCACAGTTTTTATTTATTATTTAAATAAATAACAATAATTGTGCTAATATTGATTCTCTTATGTTTGTACTTTTTGTATTTATTTCTTAGATCACTGATATTGCAGTTGCCAATATTTTTGATTGGATGGTTAGACTGATTGTCTTGACACTACCCTGAATAAATGTTTGGGTTAGCTGAAATAGTTATTTATGCACCTAGGGAGTAAAGTAAGCCATTATTCCCTGAGCGAAAAAGTTGGTTCTTGAGGCGAAGCCGAGGGAATAACTCTAATTAGCTCCCGAGGCGCAGCCGAGGGAGATAATTATCGAGGTACATACCATGTTTTATCTCCAGTAGGAAGAAAATACACATTTTCGACCATTGCACAGTTTTTGTTTATTATTTTAATAAATAACAATACTTATTAGCACTTTTAATAGCAGATATAAGAAATTCAATATTAAAAAAACAAATAAGATTTGGAATTAAACTAAAATAGAAGGTTATTTAGATGCAGATTATAAAAAAAGATAAACATGGTCGAAAAAGCAGTGTCGCTAACCTGATTTCAACAACTTCATAACATTACCCATACATTTACAAAATCATAACTTTTTCTCCCTACTGGAGATAACAGAACGTATACATTGTTATCATTTACATTTAGATGTTACCAGTTAGTAATTGGTATTCAAGTAATATTAGTAGACAAAAAATACATAGAGAACGAATAAATTATGTATATTTAAGAAGATGGCATTGACAGAATTGTAAAAAATCGGTCTGAGGCAACTCAGACAAACATAATATACTTCGCCCAATGTTTTCCATTATTAGTTTTCGTAGGTACATTTAATTATTATTGATCATTTGGTACTTCTTTCGATTGTTACTCCCTTCTCCCTTTATAAAAAAAAACAAGAGGGGAGTAACAATCTAAAGAAGGTGTATGGAATGTTCTTCTTTAGACTGTTACTCCCCTTATAAAAACAGAAGTGTGATATTCCTTTGTCCCAAAGTACATTGAACGAAACATCTCTTTGTCTTGATAATGATTTAGTCAGTCATTTATATTCTAAAAAAAAAAAAGGAAGTAACAACCTAAGGAAGTACTGAACATTTTATCAAAATTTAGCACACAAATAACTTCTCCTCAGCGGGAAATCAATCCCGGCTTCTCTCCATCCGCGTGTAAGCAATTTTTTTAGGAACCAAATTTTTCCCGGGAAATCGGCTTATACCATTAGATTCGTATTTAAATAGACTACATTTTATTTTCTTTTAATCAAAATCGATGGAAAGAGAATAGTATATTATGTTACTAGGCTGTGAAGTGAGTTCTTTCTTTACCGCGGCAATTACATTTACTGTCGAGCGAAGCGAGACAGTAAATATTGCCAAGGTAAAGAAAAAACACTTCACAGTCGCGTAGCATATGCTATTTTTTCCGAGGTAGCAGACAATGAAAAAACATTAAATATTAAACACTAATCAATATATAATAATAACAAATATTAGTACATACTTAAGACTTAAAAAAAGAAACCTTAAAAAGAGGTTACACTATAAGAAAAGATAAATAAAACGCATTGACATCTAGCGGATTTTAATCGTACTAGAAGCATTTCTACAAAGACTGCAGCGGTACTAACGGAAGTTTTGACAACTACCCGCCGGACAAAAAAATCTTTTAGTTCCTAGTACGTAAAAGATTTTTTCTTTACAGCTAGGAGTAATGGAAAGATTTTTTAAGTCCACGTAATGAAAAAATGGATTTTAGCTATTTCTTTTAGGCTCTAAAGTTACTATTTCACAGCCTACCACGGAAAAATAATATTTTTCAGCTTTTGGAGCTCGATTTCGCCTAAGGGTATGATTTTTCTGAATATATTTATTCAATATTAGGATATTGCCGGGCATATTCACGTGCTGCTTCCCTAGCGTTATAGTGAGTCTCACCGTAAATTCAGCAGCATGTCTGTGTATTCATCCAGGGTATACTGTTCCATGGTGGTTTTAATAAAAAGATTATTAAAAGAAATTAACAAAACAATATTTAAGTATATCACTAAAAACTGAGAGGTTGCTTCTAAGTGACAGCGGGACAAACAAGGTATTTTTGATATAGAGGCAATAATGTCATACATTTGAATTGTTTTCTTTATAATAGGTAAAAAAAAACAACAAAAAAACAATAACTTACAGTCTCTTTTAATTGTTTACAAACAGACACTGAGCTTAAAGGCCCCCATACACGATCAAACATATTGCGCAAAACTGATGTCGGGCAAATTTAGGCCATACATGTCAAACATCATATTTGCGCTAACATTAAACAGCCATACACGGTCTAAATGGTTGCGGAAACATTTTGAACGTGTATGAGGGCCTTAAGATATTTGACATACATTTTATCTTCTCGCAGCCAATCTTTAAGTAAACAATGCTATCATTGTATCATTAGAAAACTTATTAAATGCGCCAATTAACTTTTGATGTAAAAAAAAAAATTATTTCATAACAATCTAAATTCAAAAGTTATGGCAGCTCAAAAAATTAAATACATAATCGAAAAAATCGATATCTCGAAAACTAATCTCGGAAATTCGATGAAGTATCACCCCCTTTTCTGTGTCTTTGCTTAGCTGAAACACCCTGTATATTGTATATATATTAAAGGTAATAATTTTGTTCTTGATAACACTGTTTGCCATTAACTAAAAATAATAGTTTTTTAAACGGAAAAAAAGAGCAACATTTATTAGTGCAGTTTAATTTTTAATTATATTGCGGCAAGAAATTCGATTCTCCTAAATTGTCTTTATTGAAAGTGAAAAGGCCTTTTTTTAACAAAAATAAAAATGTCCAGACAGCAGACGCTGATTCATAATTTTAATTTATGATTTAATTGTATTATTTTATTTCTGACTAGATCAGCAGAAATAGTAGAGGTCAATGTAAAATTATCCATAAGCGATTATATTGACAACTTCCTTGGGCAATTGTAAAAGAACAAAATAGAATGAACGACTGACGAAATTAACCAAATCGATCTCGTTAAAAGAGAAAGTTCGAGGATAATATCCATTTAAAGAATTGTAATGTAAGAATTCAATTGTCAATAAAAAATGTAATATGGATCAATTATACTTTATAAATATCCACAATAAAAATTAAAAAAATACGTGTGGTGTCGCGGGACACCCGATAGGAACGAAGTTCCTTACATTTTTCACTAAATATAAATTATAAAATCACACTGCTAAGTACGTATACATTGCTAACTACTTATACAAGGCGGAGTTAGAAAAGAGACAAAATTAAAAGTAACGAACTGTTTGTACCTGGCAGAGTTAAGGCAAAATTAAAAGAAAAACATTATTTGTATAATTAAAGCAAGCGTCTTACTATAAATATAGTATATTGAGTATAAGAAAAAAGTTGATCATGATGAGTTTATAGTGAAAGAGTATGTTTGTTAAAGGAGTTTGGATTGTAATAGGACTGTTTTCTACCTACCCGGCCAATTAATTTAAAATATAAAATATATTTCTTCCCTACTCTACAGCTTCTGCTTGTATCAGGGTGAAAATTTACATGATTATATTTTATTTATTTACAAAACAAAGTGACATTTATGACATATATAACAAAAATAATCAAAACAAGTCAAGTAACAGGCTTCCTTAATAACACTTTTTCCCGTCTTTTGAAGCTTACGTTTACGCGAGCGTTGCGCGTGAACAATAGGGCGGATAACGTTTTCCGACGAACTCAGCCTGGACATTGGAAAAATGAACTTGTGTACCAAATTTCATCAACTCGGTGATCTTTTACTCAAGTTATCGTCATCTGTAGATTTCGTGACGGATTTTGTGTGACGGTGATTTTGGTCGTTTTTTTCGGATTCACTCCCGGGCTCCAGAACGTGCCATAAGCAACTTCGTTCCAAAAATCTCCAAACTTATTAAACATTAATGAACTAGGTGAAAATTAAATGAACCTACGAAAACTAGTAAATGGAAAACATTGGGCTAAGTAATTATGAACTTGTATATGAGAATGTTTGTCTCAGTTGTCTCTGACCGATTATTATTAAATTTTAAATAGGTGATATTATTTCATCCCTTCATTGGGATATCTTCAAACCTTGTTATGAAGTCATATGTTTCTTTTTTGTCATAAAATTTAAATAATTTTTTAGTAATAAGAATATCGTCAATAATAACTAAACATAAATAAGTACAAATTTAATCAATTATGTTATTAGAAATTATTTTATGGCTTACTTTGTATAGACTTTTTGGAACGAAGTTCCTTATGGCACGTTCTGGAGCCCGGGAGTGAATCAGAAACAAAACTACCAAAATCACCGTCACAAAATCAATGTCACGCAAAATCCGTCACGAAATCTGCAGATGACGATAACTTGAGTAAAAAATCACCAAGTTAGATGAAATTTAGTACACTTGTTCATTTTACCAATACCCAGGCTGAGTTTGTCGGAAAACGATATCCGCCCAAGCGTTCACGCCCAACGCTCGCGTAAAGGTAAGCTTCAAAAGACGGGAAAAAGTGTTATTAAGGAAGCCTGTTACTTGACTTGTTTTGATTATTTTTGTTATATATGTCAAAAATGTCACTTTGTTTTGTAAATAAATAAAATATAATCATGTAAAATTTCACCCTGATACAAGCAGAAGCTGTAGAGTAGGGAAGAGATATATTTTAAATGAATTGGCCGGGTTGGTAGAAATCAGTCCTATTTCAATCCAAACTCCTTTAACAAACATACTCTTTTACTATAAACTTATCTTGATCAACTTTTTTCTTATATTCAATATATATTTATAGTAAGACGCTTGCTTTAATTATACAAATAATGATTTTCTTTTAATTTTGCCTTAACTCTGGTAGGTACAAACAGTTCGTTACTTTTAATTTTGTATCTTTTCTAACTCCGCCATGTATAAGTAGTTAGCAATGTATACGTACTTAGCAGTGTGATTTTATAATTTATATTTAATGAATATAGTAAGGAACTTGGATCCTACCGGGTGTCCCGCGACACCACACGGATTTTTTTATTTAGGCTATAAGTGGTGATAATGTTTAATGGAAAAAATAACGTGGAGGAATTACGAGATAGGTACGCAAAACTCCCAAACCCATTGTATCTATGAAGTGAGATATTTACATTGGAAGTTTAAAATGACGATATTTCACGGCAGGCATTTTATTATTATCTTATCTCTATTGAACATCAAAGAGAACTGCCGGCATCACAAGTACTTTGCATTTGACTTTTTCTTAAACAAATCTTCCACGTGCCAGACGGCAATGCCATTTGCAGAATTTTAAGTAGAACATAGCACTAAAGAAGAATTTTCCGTACTGCTCCTATTAAATTTGCATGATAAGAAGTTGAAGATAAAACCGTTCTCCGGTCTTTCCATGGTTCCCTACAGTTAAATCGATTTCAACGTTGGGATTTCAACGCTATCAAAAGATTTGAAAACGGATCCGGAGTTGATTATCTCGGAAAGAAAAGAAACCTTTCCAAATATACGGAGCAAAATGATATTCGGATAAATGAGAACAGGGTTCTGTCGCGTGGAAAAAAGTTTTTCAAAATGATCATTTCCATTCTTCTATTTTTCCGCTTTACCTGTTGTAAGAAATCTCTAGAGGAACTGAATTTATTTTTCTTTTCGAGTTAAAGGGAGCTAAAAACGGGTCATAAAAAGGCGGAGGAAGGAGGAGTCGGAGGCGCTGTGCCAGTTATTATCTTAATGCTCAGAAAACTGCCCGATCCAGTCACTCAGGAGTCGTTGGAGCGTAGCCTCGGCTCGTCCAAGGATGAAAAACTCGAATAATTGTCTTTGGACAAGGGAATCATTGGGAACCATTATCCAAACCGATTGTGTGAGCGGAAAAAAGAACCGAATCAGGACCGCCCGGTCTACCTATAATCTGAATGAGCACCGGTTCCAATTATTAACATCCGAAGAATTGATTCTAATACATAATCTAGGAAATGATTAACAACAATAAAGAAAGCATCTGCTAACTGAGATAAGCACGATCATACCAAGCGTAAAATTATTTTTTTATGTACTCGTACTCAGATGATAATACATTGATGTATCATCACTGCTTGCATTAGAACAACGTATTGAAGAGCAATTAGTGAAAATCATTAAACAAATCGCAGAGGAAAAACGTTAATTATAAACTATCATTAGTTAACAACCAATCATTTGTTAAACAAAAGATCTTTAATAAACTATTTTTTGTTTTTTTACGTTATTTCGAAGAGAGAAACACTTTATTTACATAAATGACAGTGATGCTGCACAAATGGAATGGGTTGCTAAACACAGCGTACTGATCTATCGTGAGACATTATTTAAATAATAAAAATAATATTATGTATAATTAATAACATGTTAAATAACATAGTTAAAACAAAAATTATAAATTAACAATTAAGTTACCATTAAACAAAGAAAGGGTCACACTGTCAAAACAAATTGATATAAAATGAAATAAGATAAAATTAAAGTAAGTAATATATTTAATAGATAATATAATAGTTAATAATTTCCAGGGAGTCTAAAATAATCGACTCTGACAGGGTTGTCAAATATTTTCTGTCGATACCAACCTCGTCAAAGAATGAAGATGTTAAACTAGGTATGGATCCTCTAGAGCTGAACCATAAGCCTCTGACTTCATATTCTCTGGCACCGTGGAAATCGTTGTATTTTTCTGTGAGGAATGTGATGCACTTTTTATAGATGCATTCCTTTTCCTTATGGACTTTTTCACCTTGGGAAGGGTCGTTGGTTTCGTATCTAACAGTTGGGTCTATTGTTAAGGTTTTTTTTTAATTTTTCGGGAAGGCCACGATGTCACAGAATCTTGAAGAGCCGTCATCGTCTATGCAGTGAACCTCCTCGTAGCAGGTAAAATCCTTCTTCGTGAGTAGCTCGATAAGTTTGTGCTTTACGTTGTGGTGTCGGCGTGTTACAAGGAGCATGTTATTAGGACAATGTCCGAGCACATGTGCTGGAGTTTCAGCAGAGGTTCCAAAATAAACGGAAAGAGAGGTTGTTTCGAACTTAAATATTTTCACCTAACTTTTAAATCGACTACTGTACTACAGATTTAGTACGTAGGCTTGACTCGTAATCCGAGTCACGAAAGGGTTGAAGTCCTTGGTTTCGCTTCCACTACTGGAATCATCTTCAGGGATATTGTGTATCGTGAAGTTGACTGGAAGCAAACACAATATAGGTAACACAGGGTAGGTTATCTTGTGTTGGCTTCAAGTCAACATTACGGAGCACCAAACACCTGGAGATGCTTCCAGTAGTGGAAGGGAAACGTCAAACTTCAACCTCTTCATGACGAGGATTTCACCGTAAAACCAAGTTATTAATAACAGATTTAGTTATGAATTTGTGGCTGAGGAATTCTTTGCTTGAATTTTTACGTAGGTAAATCTTTTGCAGATTTTTTTACGTCCCGGTTTATGTGATCGAATCAACCTCTTAAATTTAATTAAGATAAAATGAAAAAAAAAAAACCCTTTTTTTTAGAACATTTTTGTGTCATAAGAAGTGACTAATATCTAAATTTCAAAATTATGACAACCTCAAAAATTACGAATGAATGTTAAGCGTCTAATATTAAAATGATCGATGTAAAAATGCCCTTATTAGCGTAGCTCTAAAAAGCGTCAAAAATAAAAAACTTTTAAGTTTGACTATTGACCTTATCTTAAAAATAATTATTTCATTAGTATTTCTTAAAATAGTCTGTAAATTAGTGTGACACATTCCTTCACTCCATCCTCGCGTTCTATTTTGTATACATTATTGATTTTATGACAAATTTATTTAATTTCTCCCCGATTTTTAAATCATTATTGTTTGATTTTTGAAGTATTACTTTAGAAAAAATTTAAGTGACAGACGCAGACGGTTGAAATTAATCTGGGACTATCTGCGGGCTACTTTTGAATAAGCCATTTAAATTTCATAAAAATCAAATGAGTACTTTTGAAGATATAGGTGAAAATAATTGTATGTTTGTGCTCATATGGAAGAGAAATAAATGGGCGCAGAAAGTTGAAACTTATATGGGACCTACAATGGGCTAATTGCGACTTATCATACAAATTTCATTAAAATCGGATTAGTAGTTTTTAAGACATGTTACTTCGTAAAAATTGAGCGACAGACCGACAGATAGACACGGAAACAAAAATTTGCCCTGATGTCTAAAAAGGATTTTCTGTCTTGGAATTTTTGAAATTAGAAACATAAAAATTTTCGTTCTTCAAAACGATCACATATCTTAGCTCACCGTTACTTTCGGTAAGCTCGGAAGCAAAACATTTTTACTTTAGCACCCCCCCCCCCCCCCCTGGTTCTAAACAATTGTATGCCTTATAAATGACACAAAGGTTTGTGTGTTGTCTCTCCAAGACATTGAGACTCCTGGGGAAGTTTTATATTTAATATTCCTTTATTTTAGTAGTTGATTAGACCAGGGGTGCCCAACCTACGGCCCGCGAGCCGATTTTACTAGCGTTGGGAACCAATCGATTGAAAAAAGTCGACTAAACGGTTGTTTTAAAATATTCATTCATTCGGTTGTGGATATCTAGTTTTCATTCGAATGATATCAGTCTATAGTTTGGAGTTGTATTAGTTGTAATTCGGACGTGTATATGTGGACGTGTGTATAACGAGATAACGAGTGTCATGCGCCTTCTCACCCCTCCTCCGCTCTGAGCCCTTCACCGTCGTTCCTTTCCCCTACCTAAAACCAAAAAACATCCGAATGAAACATTCGAATGAAAAAGTCGACTGGATTCAGTCTCAGTCTATATTTTTTCATTAGAATGAAAACGATGTTGTAGCAGGCTGTAGTTTGGGACGAGATAACGAGTGTCAAGCGCCTTCTCACTCTCACCCCCCCTCAGCTCAGAGGCCTTTACGGCCTCCACCATACTACTCCTATATAAAAAAAAAACCATTCGATTGAAACATTCAACTTGCGGGTTCAGTCTCGGTCTATATATCCTATACCCGCTATGAGACTGTTTTCAGTCGATTGAATTCAATCGACTGTTTTTTCCCGAATCGACTTATTCATTCGGTTGTTTTTTCTAGTCGGTTGTCCCAACGCTAGATTTTACGTGGCCCGCCGTGTTGCCATAAAAACGAAGAATTTACAAGCATTCAGAGAATCTAAAATATATTAATTTTCTAATGCCGAACAGCCCAGCTGATTTTGCCCAGCAACATTGGAGAATGGGGAAAACAGAGATCTGTTGCCATTCTACAGCCCCTTGCCCAATGAAGATTTCTAAAACTTAAAAATGTTTGCTCGTACCATGTTCTCAGTGTTTGGCTCGACCTATGTTTGCGAACAAAAATTTTCAAAAATGAATTACATTAAATCAAAATTCCGGTCTTCCCTCACAGATGAACACTTGAAATCGTTATTAATGATTGGTACAACCATGTTTGAGCCTAGGTGGAAAGACATTTTAAGTACAAGTGCAAAGCAGTTTTAACCAGCTCACTGAAGCTAAGTTACATACAATCTTGATATTTTGATTAATAACTTT
Source organism: Gerris lacustris (assembly GCA_951217055.1). Classification (NCBI taxonomy): domain Eukaryota; kingdom Metazoa; phylum Arthropoda; class Insecta; order Hemiptera; family Gerridae; genus Gerris; species Gerris lacustris. Next base: position 4,984,608 of record OX578282.1, read on the forward strand.
GTAAAATGAAAGACTAATTTTTTTTTAATTCATACTGTTATCGTTGTATTTTTATACTTGTGTGGTTTCAGCTAAAACCAAAACGGAAAATTAACCTTCTAGGAAGCATAAAAACGTGTTTTATGAGAGTAAAAATTCTAAAATTTTCTAGGGGACCCCCCCCCCCCGGTACACCAACGGCCCCCCGCCCGCCTTCCCTTTGAATGTTGACAATGTGGCCCTTGATTAAAAAAGGTTGGGCATCCCCTGGATTAGACTAAGGGATATCATCACAATTATATACACAAGTGTGATATTTCTTGGTCCCAAGGTGCATTGCAATAAATATCCCTTCGTCTTAATAGTAATTTAGACTAAGGAATATGTGCTACTCTGTATAATGTTCCTTTGTCTAAATATAACTATTAACACAAAGGGATATAGGGGGGTGCTAAAGTAAAAAAGTACCTCGGAAACAAATGTTGGATGGAATGGAATGGATGGAATTTTTGGAATGGGAGACCTAACAAATTTTCGGTCTTTAAAACGATCACGTAGCTTCTGTTACCTAGGGTAAGCTCGGAAGCAATATATATTTATAACAAAATAGAACATTTAAAAGTAGATGAATTAAAATAATGAGATATTAACTAAATAAAAAAGATAAAAAAATGAAGATAGAATTAACAAGAAGATGAAAAATTCAACACTTGTCAGATAAGGTTGAGAAAGTAAGGCACAAGGAACCGACTCTGTCTCGTTATTTTAGTGCTCTTCACGCACCGTTAAGCCTCTGTTCGAGAACCTACTTCAACTCAAAAAAATACTGATAACAAATACTACATAAATATTATACATTAAAGTATATTTTCGTTTACATAGTTTTGTTTGCGAGAGTATGATAAAAAGAGAAGGAGGGGGACAGGTTTACTACCAAGGTCGCTGCGTCCCGTCGTACGATCTTTGTGGACAGTTGATAAGAGTAAACACTTAATGATAAGGTGTTATCAGTAGGACGAGGAACGGAGATAGAGGAATAGATAGTAGCATCACACAGGAAAAGGATGGATGACATAGAATCATAATATTGTATGGTTAGGTGTTGTACAACTATAATTCCTATAAGATACTCAGCACGTGTTAGTGTGTACAATCCAACAGTTGTTTACTTAATCATTATAAACATACAAATAGTTCCAATGGATTTAAATTTTGACGTCTAAAACGAGAAGCTGAAATATAAAGTAAATCTTCAAAAAATAAATTTCTACCTCAAATTTTATATATACATATATATATATATATATATATATATATATATATATATATATATATATATATATATATATATATATATATATATATATATATATATATATATGTATATATATATATATATATATATATATATATATATATATATATATATATATATATATATATATATATATATATATTGTATCTAAATAGGCCAATCCATTTCAATACTACATTTCGAAATATATTATTCCTAGCAATTGTCAATTGTCTAATTTTTATTTTTACCCATTTCACAAAAAAGTGTCTGACTAACATCAAGCTAGAATTTCGTATACAAGTCAATCTTTTAAGAATATGTGGTCGGCTAAGTTTGTCTGCTGGTAATAGCTTGGCAATAGGTGTTTGAAAAAAACAAACCGGTGGAGAGCGGCCATGTCTCACCAATTATGGTGGACAATGTGATTTTCATGATCCTGAGTACAGAATTAGTTAGTAGACCGAAAAGCAAGTCGATGTTAGTTTGTCTCTTGACAGGTGACCACGTTGATTTTTAGTAATATTTGAACGACTAACCTATCAAGTGTGAAAATAACATCGACTTGATTTTTGGTCTAATAACTAATTTTGTACTCAGGATCATGAAAATCATACTGTCCACCATAATTGGCGGGACATGGCCGCTCTCCGCGATTTTGTTTTTTTCAAACGCCTATTGCCAAGCTATGCCCCGCAGATGAACTTAGCCGACCACATATTCTTAAAACGCGCTAAAACTTTTTTGCACGCTATCTCCTGGACTAGTATATAAGAATGCTTAAAAAAAGAAATAAAATTTCTTTCTAAAAAATAGGTTTAGTTAAAACATGGTTATGACTTCAAGTATGGTTTAAAGACGTTTTTAACGATGCTATTCTCCACGGAACCATCATTACATAAGCACTACGCAATATCTTAAAACTACTAAACGAAATTAATGGGAATGGAAGCCTCTAGAGGGGTTCTGTTTTAAGACAACCAGAACTATAATCCAATACGACGGGTCGAGGTTATTTGCCCTGTTTATTATTTTGAAGCCGGGCATTAATATATCGACCTGTTTACAACAATATGCCGTATTAAAAGCCTCAGCCGAGTCTTCGAGACCCGGGGACCGAGCTTGTTGTTGTCCCTAGGAAATTTTGGAGGCCATCCATATCGCTGTCTTTTCTAAAAATATTCAACAAATTATCCGTTATAGTTTTAAGAATGTAAAATCACCCCATACCAAAACACCCATCATAATATATTTTTTCATTGCACACCATTAATTTAAAACTATGATAAACAATTATATATTAAGAAAAGCGTAATTTCAAAAATGGCAAGGAATACGAACGAGTTATCTACGCGTTTTTATTCGTAATATATATATATATATATATATATATATATATATATATATATATATATATATATATATATATATATATATATATATATATATACATATAAATCTTTCTTAATTAATCAAAAAACAAACTCATAATTAATTTTTATTACTATTTTACGCATAGGAGAAAAAGTGATTTGGCAAACGGGTCGATAAAAGAATTAAAAGAATAGGAAATGAGATAGATGTCCTTGCGAGTCGATAGGAATAGGCGCCAGGTTTTAATGCGTAAACACCTCTGTTTCTATAGGAGTTTGAATGGTCCTCCTATATCTATCAACATTGTATTTCTTTTTTGAGCCTGACAACCAAATAAGAAAACTTGCCAGAGCGTAGTTAATATATTATTTTTATTTAGGCGCAGTAGCACCATTCAAAAAATACGCATTTATAAATCAGAGTAACTATAAACGGCAACGTACTACTTACGCGTAAATGTTTTGTAAATAATATTAGTGGGGGAAAAAATTAACTGTTTACTCCTTAATTAAATATAATAAATTATCTTGTTTGTTCAGGTAATAACACTTGTATAACATCTGAACATTTTGAGAGGCCACTTAGCATATAAGTTAGAATATGCGAGTTACGTCCAGTAAGTAATTTCCGTTTTACTGCTGAAAGAGAACAAAAACAAATTAAGAAAAATATCAGTCCGAGACTACTCAGACAAACTTTCTCATATACTAGTTCATAATTACTTTCCATTTATTAGTTTTCGTAGGTACATTTAATTATTGTTGATAATTTTATCCAAATTTATCATAAAAACTTCGCCTTGACAGGGAATCGAACCCAAACTCTCGCTCTTCGCGTTAAAAGCTATTTCCTCAGGAACTAGATTTTTCCCGGGAAAACGGCTTGTATAGTTACATTTGTATATAAATGGACTAAATTTTAGAATTTTTCAAAATCGTCGGAAACATTTTCCGTGTATTTTTCAAAGTTTATGGGGGTAGCACCCCAAATTTGGAGCTAAAATTCATTTCTCGATTTTACTTCGGGGTATGATTTTTTAGACCGTGTATGCCAAATTTCGTTCAAATCGGCCTTGTTCATTAGAATCCATGCGTGTGCACACACATATATATTTTTTTAAAAACATTTTTTTTTTGAACTCAGGGACCTCAAAACGTGTAAATCCATCAAAATCGAATTTTCGCGCGATCACAATACTTTCTCTTTATTCGAAAAATTAAAAAAATAATTCCAAAGAATCTTTATTCTTTAAACTATTTTTCTCCACCAGTTTGTAAGCGCTTGCCATAGCGTGGCAGAAGCTTTTGAATTTTAATCATAAAACGTTTTTCCCTGTAATTTCAACCAAATGGGTAACATTGTTTATGATCTCGCCATCATCGTTGAACCTCTTGCACATTTTCAATTCCTTCAATGAACTGTTTCATCCATAACCTTACCATTGAATCACTCATCACTTTTTGTCCATCCACCTCACAGAATACTTAATGAATTTTAAACATGGGAGCGTCTATGGAGGTTATCGTAAAGGAATTACACAAACTGTCTCTCCACGTCAATTGAAATAACTTTAACGTCAAAGCAGTTATTCGCCTTCAAAAGGTAATCATCAGTGCCTCACGTTGATCTCCGACATAAAGTAATCATCAGTGCCTCACGTCGATCTCCGACATGAAGTAATCATCAGTGCCTCACGTCGATCTCCAACATGAAGTAATCATCAGTGCCTCACGTCGATCTCCGACATGAAGTAATCATCAGTGCCTCACGTTGATCTCCGACATAAAGTAATCATCAGTGCCTCACGTCGATCTCCGACATGAAGTAATCATCAGTGCCTCACGTCGATCTCCAACATGAAGTAATCATCAGTGCCTCACGTCGATCTCCGACATGAAGTAATCATCAGTGCCTGACGTCGATCTCCGATATGAAGTAATCATCAGTGCCTCACGTCAATCTCCGACATGAAGTAATCATCAGTGCCACACGTCAATCTCCGACATGAAGTAGACTTGCCTCTCACTAAATCTATATTTATTAATGTAATTCTTTTTCTCCCGCAATAGGCACTCATGATGGCCTTTTGAAGGCTGAAAACTGCTTTGACATATTATAAGTTATTTAAATTTACGTGAGAGACAGTCTGTTATTCTTTTGTTGATGAAATTGTACTAGTTTAATATTCCTCGCACTGAGGAAACGAATTACAGATCTAATCTTACATACGGTGGGATTTTCAATTAAACTTAGCAATTACAAACAATCACTACGAGGTGAAAACAACAAGTAACGCTCTTAAAATGGCGTCAACTCCTTCTTAATAAGTCAAGGTCAAGGTGCGCGGAACAACGATCGCAACGCTGCGGTGGCAAGAAACCCAAACGGAACTTATTTTCTCGATTATGCATTGTTTAGCGGGATATTAGGGTTTAGAGGGCATTCGGAGATTATAGCTAAAATTTCTAAACTATATACATGTGAAATAAATATATAGATAGGTGAAACTACATGCTACGTGTTATAAATGGCATAAAATAAATCCAATTCAAAATGAACTGCAATATATTATATGATCGTAACAATTCATATTTATCTTGTAAAGAAAGTTGTTACAGACAACGCCGAAAAGAGGAAATTGTACAGACAAAACTATATATTTGACATACACATTAACGTATAAATATCTTATTACCAAAAAAGATAAAACCGATCAATAATGCGGACAACAAAACCGACTGTTCAAAGGTAATCATCTAAGCATAAAAATGCAGTGTCAGTCGAGTTACGGGGAAAGTTGTAAAATTATATTTATTATATTTGTGGTTACCAGGGTCAAGTCCGATTTATGACAGGCAAAAATAACTTCACACAAATATAAGTACATGGACAAATAAGAATTGTATATATTATGTCATAATAAATTATGGTAATTTATTTCTATTATGCAGATGATATATTTATAATTGCAATAATTGGTACTAAATTACATTGAAGCGAACGTAATACAATAAATATTGAATATTGAGAAAATAGTTAATCATGATGAGTTGATAGTTAGAGAGGATGGTTGTAGTAAAGAGCCGAGTAGTGAGGAAACAGGAATATTCCTTAACCCTCACCCCGGCCATCTCCATTTAAACTATTATAAAATGAGCCGAGGCAACGAGCTTAATTTTATACTTAAAAAAATTAAAATTAAGTAAATTATTTCAGATAAGTTATTATATTTATTTAGATAAGCTATATCTATTTAATAAGCTATACCATGACCAACGAATCAAAACATACATTTATTATTATTGGAATAAATGTGGTTGACACAAACACTTCTGCTTGTCTCAGAGAAAAAATTGAAATGTTACATGAATGTTTCAATTGCACTTTAGACGATGTTTATGAAGTTTTATTAAAATCGTTACGTTAGAACGCAAGATATTGGTAAAAACGTTGCTTTCTCTATTTTAAATGTTTAGGTCCTCTTTAATAGTTTTAGCGATCTTTAACACTTCATAGCTGTGTTACTGTTGATTTTACTAAAATATTTTATTATGAAAAATGTTAGTCTCATCAAATTGATAAAGTTAGAATTTTCTACCGTTCTAAAATTCCATTTAAAAATGTTCACGCGAGCGTTGCTCGTGAACGCTTGTGCGGATTACGTTGTCTAACGAACTCGTCCTGAGCATTGGTAAAATGAACATGTGTACAAAATTTCATCAAAATCGATCTTTTACTCATGTTATCATGACACATTTCTGACACACTAACACAGTGCATATTTCATTGAATGTAGGTAGGTCTCTACGGTCACTTTAATAACATTTATTGGGGCTTAAGAAATCTAAAAATATGGACTTAGAAAGAGACAACTTAAAATACTTAGAAAAAGTGCCTTTAAGCGGCTCATGCACTACACGGCGTGCTGCACGCCGTGCCAAAAACGGACGAAATGTGCCAGTGTGTGGAAGTCTCCGTGCATAGCACGGCGTGCAATGCTTGGCACGATGAGAATCAAGACGAGTTTGATTTTCGGCCTACCATGCCATCCCGCCCCATGCCAACATGCTAGTGTGTGGGCTAGTCTCGCGCCACGTGCTAAGAGTGCAACATCTTTTGAGGCTATATTTCGTTCGCTAGCATCAAGAGATTCTTGCTTGATTTTTTTTTGTAAAATGAGTGATACATCCGTTTTTCTGTCTCCCGATTTCTTGCCGTTGTTTATTGACGCTTATAGAAATCACCATTGATTGTGGCGAGTTAAGTGCAAAGTTATATTTCTTCTTCAACCAATTATAGTCCATATTTGCCTCATCTGCCGTTTCTCCTTGCTATCTTCATCGTAACTGGTCGTGTACACTAAAAAATCACAGTATGAACACCGATTTCTAGCACGTCACAGAGCGAACTGCATTTACAGTGTGTGGTGCACGACGTGCAATGCACGTGTATGGGCCGCTTTAGTTAAGCAATTCTAATAGATGCAACAACATATTGGATTTTCATTGATCATCAATCAACCAAGTATATTTCCCATGAACTAAAATAGTGCATGTCATTGTTCACGTCAAAAATAACTTGTCATGGGATGAGAAGTCGATATTAAACACCTGAGATGGAAAGGGCCAAAAAAACAGTCTTAGACGGCTCAAAATACACCTCAGGGTAAACAGTTCAGTCACAACTATTCTTGTATTTTTTACTAGGAAGAACAACATACCCTCGATATTACGCTGCGTCATTTTAAACCCCTGCATTAATAACTTTTTGGAACAAGATGAGAAAGATAATACACCACAACATAATTAATAGTTTAAAAGATTTTAGCTTGAAAAAAAAAAATAACAGCAGTGAAATTAAAAGATTCTTTTTTCCCCCGCCAAATAATACAAAGTGCCAAATCACTATTCGATTTTTTTTTTGACGGTGAATAGCAAATACATAGCAAAACGAACGGGATGTGATTTAGAAACAGATGTAAACAATTTTTTTTGAGAGAGATGCTAAATGCAGTTTTTATCTTAAGTGCACAAACACTTTAGTAGACGTTTAGAAAAATTTGTCTCATTCTTTTCAGTTAAAGAATGTTAAAGACCTGAGCAATTAATATATATATATATATATTTTTTTTTTAATTTTAGCTTTTGTTTATTGTTTACGGACTCGGTTTATTGAATTTGTACATATCTCACGCTCCTGGGATGACGTATTGATTTTTAAAACTCATGCATTAGCAATTTGTTGACAATGACTTGGTCATTGTGACTCGACTAAACAATTAAAAAGTTTCTACATACAATATGAAAGGCAACATGGGGTGTTTGGATAATATGAACGTTCTACATTGGCTCTTTCATTCGTTGAAATATCTCGACACAACTTAACATATAAAATACAGTAGAACCTCGCTTACACGACCCTCAATAACACGACAACCTCAATTACAAGTGCAATTTTCAAATCCCCTTGAGATTGCCATAACACATTATTACTACGTTCACACATCGTTTTGAAAACGATCCGCTAGTTCTAAACGCTGGACGAACGGAGATCGACGGATCGTATCGGGTTAAATCCGCTCCACCAAAAATACGTGATCGTAACGGGGGATCGAAATTCAAAAGGCTCGTATGAACAGGCCGTGGAGGGGATCAAGATATCAGGTTATTTTACTCTTTTCCACTTTTTAAGTTCTTTGTTTTCGTGAGGTTCCGTTTCTTTTTTTTATGAAAAAACGTTTTTAAACAGAAGTTACAACTATAAAATGTAAAAATTCGCGGACATATATATTAGTTAACAAGAAAAAAGGTTTTACTCGTGACGTCACCGTTATGAAATATCGAAAACAAATATTTTGATCACCTGTATTTTTTGTTGTGTGAACCTCGAATCGATTTGAAAACGAATTGGATCCTTAACGCTTTCAAAACGATGTGTGAACGAAGTAAATGTTAAATTAACCTCTAAAATGCGACTATTATTATCCAAACAATCTCTATAACAGGGATTTTTTTCCAATTTACAACTTTACTCAGAACCTCTATTACAAGTGATTTTGAGAAGACAAACCTCGATAACGTGACTCTATACAGGAATGGTCGACCTTGAACAAGTCTAGACTTGCAAACCCCGCCCTAACCCGTGTTTAGTGATTCCATTAACCTCTATGACACGACTCTGATAGCCAAAATATCTTTCATAACACGATCCTCTACAAAAAGAGCACCTCAATAACAAGACTGTTTCCTTAATCCCCTTGAGACACTTCTTATCGAGGTTCTACTGTATAATATTATGTGTTATTTTTTTTTTTTTTTTTTCGACACCGTGTGGGGTGTCATATGAAAGGGTACGTCGAGCTGATTACAAAAATATATAATTTTTGGTTATACCTAAGCTTGGATAGGGCGAGCGAAGGCGAGTTTGATGTGGGTGGCAAAAGTCCCTCCCCCCCCCCTCTCTATCTCGCATATGTGATGTGCAAAAAATCCTGAACACTCTTTGACCAAAAGTAAATATACCACTTTTTATAAATTTCTAAAAAAATATTATTTAATTTTTTATTGACAAAATACGTTTATTTATAATTATGGTCTTTTCGATGTATTTATATGTTTGTAGTCCGGCTCAATAGCAAAAAAATACTTTATCAGAAGTTTGTTTATTTTTTTTGAAAATAACAGACCCATAGGATAGTTCAAAGTAAAGCTTTTTAGCATTTTAAAAAACACCATCAATAGGGTACTACTTAAACTATACAGGGTTGTCTACAGATCCTCGCTGTGTGCTGATCAGGACACACACACGACCTGTTTATTAATATATGTTGGTCCGAATTGAGCGACAAACCGACTTAGAGTCATGGAACCAAAAAAGTTTCCTGATGTCTGAAACGGATTTCTGTCTTGGAATTCTTGAAATCGAAGACATGAAATATTTTCCTTCTTCAGAACGATCACGATCAAATAAATTCTGTTCTTTCGCAGTAAGCTCGGATGAAAATAAAGAATAAAAACTTTCACTAAAGTTAAACCTATTGTCTTTTGAAGGTATACTTTTTTTTTAAATTTTCTTCGCCATTGAAACGAACGACAAGGGGGGGGGGGGGGGGGTAAAAGTTGGAGTAGTTCATTATTTTCTTGAAATTTTTCATAGAGAGACCTAATTCTTTTAAGGCAGGTATACGAGACAGTCTTTTTCCAAAAGTCAAGTGGAAGTTGGCAAGCCAAAGCAATTTTTTTTTCTTTTAGACCCCCCCCCCCCCCCTTGTCTTATAATTCCCTAATACATGTTAAGCCATGAGTAAAATGCACTCGCTAATTGCCTCTTCAATTATACCTAACTAGAATTTGAAATTCCTGAAAAACCTCTTATTCTTTTTTTTGACTAAGTACTCTTTCAGTTGTCTAGCAAGATATCCTTTCATTTAATGAACTTCCATTGAAAATGAAATATATGTACGTATAACTTGTTGTTAGATATTATTATTAAAAAAAAAAGGAGCGTTAGTTTGTTTTTAGTAAATGCGTAATATGCAGAAGTTCTTGAGTAACGCAAATTAACTTTTATGGTACTGGGGAAGAACTAAAGTTTTTAAGTGCATTTTTTTTTATTTTTTTTTTATTTTATTTTTTTTTGCATTTAACAAAACCATCAACCGTCTCCTTCTTTTCTCAAAAGCGAATAAAAAAACATAAAATACTCAATCTCTAACTTTTTCCTTCCACACTCTTTTCTTACTTTAAGAAAA